>CAUJNA010001553.1:0-69211 GCA_963377175.1 Effrenium voratum
CAAGCTGTCTGTATCTGTGCCCAGCGCTCTACTCAAGGGAAAACAGGGCTTGAAAGCGCTGTAGTAGTACCTCATGAGCATGCCGAGCTAACTCGAGCGTTCGCCATCCAATCTGAATGGGGCTGTTCAGGAGCTTGGGCTTACGACCTATGGTGTGCACGTAGCCAAGAAAAGTGCCGTCTGAGACAAAAAAGTCGTAGTCCATTGGCTTGCGCCTTCTGGAAAGCATTTCCTGAACAGTCTTGCCATATATGGAGTTCATGACCAGCTTCAGTGTCTGCTCTCCGTCAGCATCAGAACACTCCGTTTCTCGTAGATCTTCTCCATGAAAGGCTGCAAGATAGGACTGCACATGAAGGTGATAGCCTCGTGCAATCTCCACACTCGTGCGCCCAGCACATCGCGCATGAAGCGTAAGCGCTCTGAGTCGACAGCTTCCCGTTCATGCATCCCCAGGTACGGCACCAACTTGCGGGTCTTTGGCAACCGCTCCGGAGCTAACCTCTTGTTGTAGGGTCCAAGATCTTCCCGGCACACTCTCATGCGGCAAGGTGGAGCGAAGTCCAGACCATCATGAAGATCTTCAGGGAAATCAAAATCCAACACCAGTAAAGTGCAGCTTTGAGGATCTGAGCCCTTATCCAAAAGGTTGTGGAGCCAAACCAATCTGCTGCTGGGTTCCTCGGGCAAGGTCACAGGTACAGCTCTTCCCGTTGGCATAGGCTCACACATACAGGCAGGATACATGCTGTTCACGTCGAAGTAGAACAAGTACGAAGGCCACTTGGAAGGCTGGAAGGTAGGGATCTCCTTGTCCCTGCACAGAGCAGCTTGAAACTGGCTTGCGCCGTGATCATGGTGCCGGACCTTGTTGTCCTTGGGGATTAAGGCTACTCCACATTCCCTGCATTGATCCTGCGCATGGTACTCCCGCCAGTCTTTCGAGGTCATTCTCCAAGGTTTGTTGGAAACCTTCCACCGCCACCGGAGATAATTCTTGGCTAGACAGAACTGTTTGTCGAGGAATCGCTCAAGCACGCTCCTGTCATCTGAGCCTTCGCAATGCTCGATTCCGCCTTGCAGTTCTGCAGGGGGAACGTAGCCACCCCCAAACTTCACAGCGAAACCAGCCGAAGCAACCCAGTTCTGAACCGCCTTCACACTGTGTGTGAGGATTTGGAGTGGTGAAGACCTCGAGATCCGCTGCAACAAAGACTGGGTGTAGCTCGGCAGAACTCCCAGGCTTGTACAGAGGGGTTGCACCGCAGCGAGAGCCTTGCTGGCTGATGACAAGGCCTGTTCGGTCTTGGTGCGAGCTAGCCTCATACCTGGCAAAGCCTCGCTGATCTTCAAGCCGGCGATCTCAACGTCCAAAGCACGAATCTCTGTGTCCAGCTCAGTCTTCTTCTCCAGGCTTTTGGCGTTGCGCCACCGCCTCTGCAGCTTTCGCCGCACGTCCTTCTTCTCCTCCGTGGTCATCTCTTTAGCAGCTCGCTTCTTCAAAGAAGACTTCTTCGCTTGCTCAGGGAGCTTGGGCGAGCCCGCATCATGCTTCACCTCAACGACCGCGGCACTCTTGTTCTCGATCCGCTTCAGGCGCGGACGAGCTTGGTCCTTGGAGTCATACTCAGGATCGGAGAGCACCTCGCTAAGGTAGGTGTGGAAGCGCTCGCAATCCTCTCTGCACAGGGGCTTTCGATCAAATCTGCTCTTTTTCAAACCGGCTTCGATCTCGTCCAGAAAAGCGTTCTGATCCACTGCGCTCGCTGCGGACTCAGGTCCTGCAGCTACCTGGAGCAAAGCATGCAGCACTGGGCGCGTCTTGGCGATCTCCCCCTGCTTCAGCAGCAAAGCATCGCGGGCTTTGCTGTCAGTATTCTTATCGTTCCGGATCTGGTCGAGGGCGTTCGAGGCGTCTCGTCGTTGCGCTCGCTAGCTTCCTGTAAGACCTTGTCCACGAGATCAACCAAGGCGTCTGTTCGTCCAACCTCTTGCTCAAGTTGTAATACCGTTGCTGAAGCTGATGCAAAACTTTGGGGAACCGTTGGCTCCGGACAGTCTCCCAAAAGTCTTTGCTCTTAAGCTGGTCCAAGGTGAACTCCTTGAGAAAGTCGGTAAACGGCTCGTTCGGCAGGCTCTGTACGTCGAACAGCTCCGACCGCATGTCCTTGAGCAGTCTGCCAAGAGTCTCTCGAGACAGTTCGACATGCGCTCGGGTCTTTATCACATCTTCCTTCACCGTGCCGCGCGGCAAGGCCTCAGCCATTGACAGCGCCGTCAACACCTCCACCAGCTTCTGAGCGCGATCCGACATGCTGCTCCGGTCAGTCTTTATCACGCTAGGCAGATCTTTTCTCCAAAACGCTATCGGAAATTCATCATGTCTGACCAACTGCATGCATCGTCACATGTCACTGATGGTTCAACCCTCCTGCCAGACGACACTACCCAAAGCAGAAAGGCTTCGGATCTGAGAGCTCGACTTGAATTTGCTGTGATTGACGGCAACTTCTCCATTCCTGCAAAGTCAAGTTGAGACATTGTAAGGTGTGAGGATAAAATGGATTTGTGTTGTTGATACGTAAAGCTCTCCTTCTGTCTCCGCGAAGCTTCATCTTCTCTGCCCCTGCACCATTCCTGCAGAATCAAGCTGAGACATGGAAATGTGTGAGGTGAGTTTGTGTCACGCGCGAAGCTCTCCCTCTGACTGAATAGATTGATCTTGGACGCTGCGATGGACAGTTCATCTTCCGCTTTGTTTTCCTGATTTCATGGGTTGCAAAAAGCTGTGAAACTGGACACTCAAATCTGCAAAACTGCTCAAAATGGAAAAGCACAAGGCTAGCGAGGCTCACAAGTTCTAAGTTCAGGGCTTTCTTGCGAACCTCCCCAGCGAAGCGTGAGCAACATTTCCAAAGGAAAAACAAAGCTGAGGTCGCCGCGTTTGTCACACCTGAATCGTCTTGCCGCCCTCGTACCTCGCAAGTAATCCGATTCACATCCGTAATCAAGTCACGCGGTAGACAAACGATCTGAGGTTGCAGCGTTTGTCAAAAGCACCTTTTGATCTGAAACGCGTTGTCAACGACTCAGCTTCAGTCTCTCGCATTGCTGAGTGCACGGCAAGGCTAGACACACAGCATAGCGAAATACACGCCATCGCTTGCCCGGCACATCTTTGCTACTCCGCTACTGTCACTGAATCATGACATCATGCCATGTCATGCTGTGTGGGATGTCAAAACGTGCTTAATGTTAGGAATCTATTCGTGCTCCCTTGTAGGAGAAGAGCATAAGAAATCCAGCCATCTGTCTCAACTGTCTCAACCTTCGGCTAGCTGCGGTCAGCCTAAAAGAAGTTGAAGGGATCGCTCCGAAAAAAAAACGGAGCAAAAAACGAGGTTGGGCGAATCACTGAAAATCTAGGTTCATCTTCCTGCTGTTGGAAACGGCCTTTTGCAGAAAACTGCATAAGATAGGAAATGTAATTTGGTGGGATTTGCCCTGCTCAAGGAAAATAACCCTGAAATGATCCCTCAAATGAGTTCATGATCATATGTTCCGCTCGGAAATTTGGTTTGGAATCCTTGTTATTTTCGTTGCGACGGCCAAAAATGGATCGAGTAAAAACAATGGGCAGACCAGTACTAAGCCAAAAATGCCGGGCCCTTTGGAGACTAGTACTCAAAACAATCCGAAACCCCTCCAGACCCGTTGGAACACGACCGAAACTGACGGAACACGACCGGAAACTGACGGAACACGACCAACTTTTTGTCACCCGCACGCCTTGAGGCAATTGCCATCGGTCGCGAAACCTGCTAAAATACACAAAGGAGGAGAGGTGAAACAGAAGGTGAGACGTCACTTGAAAAAGCCGGCGAAATAGGACAGGCCACAGAGGAGCCAAACAGACGAACAGAGCCAAACCAAAAACAGCCAAAAAGGACAGCGAACAAACAAACCGAGAGCAAAAAGTGATTTCGCCAGCACGCGGAAGTGCATGTTGAAATAAATTACGGGCGGAAAGGAAGGCACCAAATGCACTGGCTACGCGCGAAGAGAACCATGAGGCTGAGCGGGGCACAGACCATACGGTTCACTCGCGGAGCGCACTACACTCTGCCGGGGGCACATTTGCGCATCGTTAACCCCCGTACATGGCCATGCAGAGGAGCATATGCAAAGGGACTACACAGAAGGCCGCACACACTAGCCAAGGGACGTGCATGAGTTAAGGCAAAAATGCCACCGAGGCGACAAGCAAAAGGCATGCATGAATTAGCCGGCTCACAGGCATCACCTGTAGCCGCAGGGACAACTTCGCGGCATTGCGAGCCAGCGAGGCAGCCCAGCAGCGACACAGGAGTGCTCACACATTGGTCAACAAGTGGGCCAACCATGGGCTGAGCGGGGCTCAAGACCACATGGTCCACATGCTACACTGCAGGGAGCAATGTAGCCGGTCGGTGGAATGTCTGAGTGCTGGCACATCCGCCAGGGAGGAGTGGTGGCCCCTCCCTGAAGATGTGCCCTACTCCCAAAAAGACGCTCTGTGTGCAGTAGACCAATGTCTGGATCAGGCATGACACGCAAAGGCGAGCAAGGCAGCAGCTACCGGACGATGAGCCCGGTGTAGGGCTACATGGCCGGCCTGCCAGGCACATTTTCCAAGTGCCTGAGTGATGCACGGACCAGGCCACAAGATTATTGTGGGGGCACTGGCCGTTGGCCTTAGCCAGGGTTGGAGCGCAGGGCAATGGACAGAGGACAACCGTGAGACCAAGCGGGGCTCGGTACGACACGGTATTCCTTCCCAGCAGTCATGTCCTTGACAAAGGGGTCATTAAGGGTTGACTCCCCACCACAATGTTCCAAGAGCCCAGACATTGCAAGGGCCTGGCGCGGTATAGGTTTTGGCACAGCGACCAACTGGTTAGGGTTTGGGGCGCAAGGCAATTGGCAGGAGAGAGACCGCGACACCGAGCGGGGCACGGGACTACACGGACCTTCCGCCCCAGCAATCAATTTTCCGGCACAAATGCCCATCGAGGAGTTGCTGTTTCGGGGGTAATAGTAGGCTGTAGTCCTGCTACAGCTTTAGACTGTCTGGCCATCTGGCGGTGTCAGCACGTGGTTCCAAGAACCCAGACCTTGCGGCCTGGCGCGGCGCAGGTCCTATCGCAAAGACATTGGCGAGCTGCCGAATGGGCAGGGTTTGGAGCGCAAGGCAATTGGCAGGAGAGAGACCGCGAGACCGAGCTGGGCACGGCACTAGACGGCACTTCTGCCCCAGCATCAAGTTTCCAGCACAGGTGCACTAATGGGAATGTAATGTAGGGAGCAAGGTATCCTTTTCATGGGCCACCCAGGTTCACACGTCCGCTAAGGCAAGGGCAGTGCGGTTAGGGTTTGGGGTTGGTCAATTTCTGCATCGTCTTGATGGCCCCGCCAACAGGGCAGCCCGCCCGCCCAGGACGGAATGTGGTCGCATAGCCCAGCTGCAGGGCTTCCTCCTCCGTGGCGGGCAAACATTCCTGATATTCGTCTGCGCTAGAGACGCTAACCGCATCCACCGCCTGCAAGTGGGGAGCACGATCGACAGGTTCCGGGGTGGAGCCCTCCGTCTCAGAGCCCGTGTCAATCTGGCCAAGACCGGCTTGACGGCTTGACGCAGAGCAGCAAGGGCTTCCGCCACCTCATCAGGGGCAAGATCGCTCTCATCCATGGGTGCAGACGACACCACCCCCCTTGGGGTCTCGGGGGGAGCCACCAGCGGGGGGTCTAAGACCCTCAGTCACATTGGACGTTCCTGGTACGCAAGAGCTTTCTGCAGGTCAGCGGGCAAGTGGCAAGGCTTCTAGCTGTCACTTGGACTCAGTGTCAGATGGCACTTTAATTGGGTCTTGTCCCAGTTAGGCAGCGTCTTTGTGACCAAGTCGTAACGTCTTGTGCGGTGAAAGCATCATACACAGAAATGCGCAGGATCCATCTGCAGGCTCGCAGCCGTAGCCCCGGTAGTAAGAAGAGTTTCCTCACCGGCGACGAAAAGCTGGATGCCCAGTTAAAGGCACTTGACTAGGTCCAATGCCACTAGCCGCTAGTGCTAATGGAAAGGGATGTGAATGATCGCACCGCCAGCAAATGCCCTGCTGGGTCTTGCCACCAACCTTTGTTGCAGCGCAGCTTGCTAGCCGCGACGCCAGCATTACGGCGCTCCAGGGGCCAAGGCCAACGCAACGCTGCTGCCTTGTACGCCACGAACGCCGCGCTCTTGACCAGCAAGACCACGCTCCAGAGCGCCCTGGTGCAATGAATGGCAGTGGCATTCGCCAAGCTTCCTCAAGGCGGAAGCTTGGCAGCTGACGGCACCATTGGGGCGTAGCAATTTGGAGAAAAGCGGAGTTCCAGCTAAGGCAGATGTCTATTGCTGCTGTTCATTGTACCTCGTGAGGCCAGCGAATTGCGGGTTAAGATCAAGTTCTCTCCGACTGAGGACTTTGCCTCTTGGCCTTTCTGCAAAGGTCATTTACACGATGAATCCTTCCGTGGCAGGGGTTTTGATGACGGAACACACCGAACAAACCGTGAAACGCGAAAAATCAAAGCCTGCACTGCAACTTGCTTTCGATCTGCAGCGCGCGACCCCGTTTTAAGACGGTCCTAAGAAAACGCACGGAATTTTGGCAACCTAACAACGCAAAGTGGAAAACGACAACCCGAAAATAAACTGACGACCCAGGGGGCTTAGATCTTAAGACCCCCGTAACCACTCTCTAGCCGGCCCTGCAAGCGTTCCGCCCCACGCCTCAAGCTTATTAACGCGCGCCTCCGCCAGCACCGCTCGCTTGCAAAAATCTTTGTTCTCTTTCTTGAGAAACTTAATGCGGCGGTTCAGCCGCCAGACGCTTCTTACAGCGCTTGTTTTGCGCGCGTCTCGCAAGAAAAGCGCAGACCTTGTTGTAAATAGGGCAAGAGGGACTTCTTGTTTACGGCGATGGCTGCTGCCTTTCTCCAGCACCTGTGCTTAAAATGCCAAACGTTGGTCACCGCCTTCTTGGACGCTAATCTTTGCGCTCTTCTTGCGTGGGCTGGACCGTGAGGATGCTGCACATCTTGGAGCGCAGGCCAACGTGCAGCTTGAAGAAGAGTTTATCTTTTCAAGAGCCTTCTTATTTACTAGGTCCACAAAAGCTTGGCGCGGCTCCAACTTGGGTGGGCACGCTCATGCAGCTGCAACGTTCCACAAGGCCAGAAACCCCTTCAAGTTGTTAATTTGAAGCTTAAAGTTTGTTACGTACTTGCAATACGCTTTTTCGCCTTCGTCACTGTGCTTCAGCTCCATAAATCCGCCATAAACGGACTGCAGGCAAGCAGTAGGCTCTGCGCAGCCTTTAAATTCCGGCGTTCCAGCACGTCTCTTAGAAACTTAGCCGCTTGCCTTCACGCGTTTTCTTCCGTGCAACCAGTTGTACAACAACCCATACTTCAATCCTTTCTGGTGGCAGCCCCCTTCTAGTTGGATTGACTTTTTGCATCAATTCTTTCTAGTCCCCTTGGTGGTTAGTCTTTTTGGTGGTTGGATTGAACTTATGTGTATTAATCATAACAAGTGGAAGCGGCGCTTTCTTGGTTGGTTTCTTTCACACAGTGTGCATCCCTTGGGGGAAGTTTCTCACTTCTTGGATCCAAACTGAGTGGGTTGGGTCTTTGGGCCCCCTTGTGATTTTAGGGCCCTGAGCAAATTTGCTTGAGCACGCGCTTTTGCCAAGGTTCCTATTTTTTGCCTAGTGTGGCCGCCCACTAGGTAAGGTGAGGCTTTTGTTTCCTTGCGTTTTGGGAACAACCTTGTGTTTCCCTTGGAGACTTCTGCGTTTTCTAAAATATGAATACACAAGGAGCAAAACCTGACAAAAATAAGGCCTTCAGAGGCAGACCTGTGTAGAAGTATTGCGTCAAGAAACCTAAGGCTGAGCAGAGATGTGGCAAGAGTGATCCAGCAGCTGTGCCTTCCTTGATCTGGCCAATGATCGGATGAAGACTTTGTCTTCAGTGAACAAAGAGGCATTTGATAAGACTCATCAGCTCTGAAAGCCTTCAACTACCGTGCAAATTAAGAAGTTTTTCTCGCCTGTGACATCTCATGCCGACAGTGGTGCTCCCAGTACCCTACCTGCTTCCTCTGGTATTGCCATACTTGTTCCAGACAGTGATGATGAGCTGATTGATTCCGTGCCAGGACCTAAGATCATTCAGAAGACTTCATATTATGGGACTGCTTTTCACACCCTTGCCAGCCATGCAGGGCCTACCCAAAGCCAAGGAAAATACGGGAATGAATGTTGAGGATCCCATTGTTTCATACAGTTCAGGTATGACCCCACCCCATGACCTGTCTAGGCAGAAAAGTGCCACACCTATTGACGAACCCATGCGTGCTGCAGTTCTGAAGATACTATATTGGAACATTGCTTCGTGTGCTGCTGAGCCCAGAAATCAGGTGAGTGGTCATTGCAGCAAAAGTGAAGACCTGGTGGATACTCCCATAGAAGTCAGCCTGGATGATGATGAATGCAGACGGCATTTGGTCAATCATTGTCTCTTGAATATGAGCATTGGACCGATAACACTAAAGAAGAGGCTTTTTCGTGAAGCGCTCAAGTGCATTTCTCTCAATCCAAAAGTGCTCTCAGTTGACCATGTATTCGTCTTCGCCGCCACGCCCAGCTCCATCAGAGGTAAACTGCCTAATAACTTTTGGATCCTCACTACGCACGCCCAGGATGTTAGTTTTGCCATTAAGTACCGACAACAAACTCCTTGTTGTCTGGCTATTGTTCTTGGCAAACACTTCGGGCCCCTGATTAAACTCGTAAATGCACACATTCCCACATTTTGCTTCCAACACTTTACAATCACTATCTCTGAGTATTTCCCTCATCTCACCAAGCATATCAGACATGCTTGCCACGTTGGCCTGGGAAAAGTTGGTAAGAGGACGCACCATACGGTTGCCTTCGGATTTGAACAGACATCGGATGATCGTCTTACTGGTGTTTAAGCGAGAATGGGGGAATACAAGGGTTTAGCAACGTGGGACTGACTCTCAGTCTCTCTGTTTTTTTTCTCTCTCTTTCTCTCTCTATCTTTATTTTTCTTTCTCTCTCTCTCTCTCTCTCTCTCGCTCTCTCTCTCTCTCTCTCTCCCTCTCTCTCTCTCTCTTTCTCTCTTCTCTCTGTGTCCCTGTGCCTGCCCCCCTTTCAACTCACTGTCATAAATACATACATCACACATGTGTGCCATAAAATCGGTAAACGTGCACATATACCAAATTAGATATCATACATAGAGATGCAAATAAATGTGTGAATACATGTGTGTTTATGCTTTTATATATTTATGATATGATATAGACTATATGCGTATACATGGTATCACATTCATATAAATATGGAGTTGTACACACAGATGTAGGTTGTGATGGGTCATTCCACCGGGTTAAACTTCAACATGGCTTCAATTTGCAGCTTTGAAGAAAACTCCATCAGCCCCCTAAAAAAACAAAAAAGAAACCAGACTCGCCTTGTCTCATCAAGCTTCTGACAGGTGCTGCCACACATGAGAGTCGTTGTTTTTGTGAGACTAGTCAGCCTCCACAAACATGTTGAAAACATCATATGTCAAACCTGTCATGTGGCCGCATTCGCTGACCTGTGACGGAACTGGAGACTTGTAAATTTGAAGGGCCAGCTTGTTTGTTTCCATGTCATGCTGAGGGTTGCTGGCCAGCAGCCCGAAACACACACTGACACACACATGGCACGCACTGAGGGTTGAAATATGTTGTCTAATACAAGCATTTCTGTTAAGACCTGCTGACCAGCAGCCAGCTGAATAAGAAGCATTGTTTGTTACATGTCATGGACCAGCCAGTCAATTAAAGTGTTCAGCGAATCCATCCCTGTCTGTCAGAAGGGCCGTCGACACCAGGATCAAGGCAAGGGAAAACAAATTAGTAGACCACTGAACAAGTGGCTAGCCCTGCACAAGGGCACTTGTTTATGTTCGGATGGCAGGTTTGGGCGAAAATGGCAGGGCTGCTGAACAGCAACCCTGGCCAGGGGCGGTTGCCGACCAGCAGCCAGCAAGCGAAGCATGATACATGCGCTTAGGACTGCCCATGACGCTAAACACATGTTTCAATTTCAGCATGCATCCGTACCATATTTGTGGTGGTTCATGCATGTCAAGGTATACCGACCAGCCAAAGCCAAGACTTGCAAGCTTGAAGGGCTGATATCTTGTCATGCTGGGGGTTGCTGGCCAGCAGCCCAAAAAAAACAAAACATGGCACGCGCTAAGGGTTGAAATTTGTGCCCTGCAGCCATTCTTGTTAAGATCTGCTGACCAGCAGCCAGCTGAATAAGAAGCCTTAATTCATTGTTTAATTCATGTCGTGGACTCGGCAGTCAATTAAAGGTTTCCAGCGGATCCATCCCTGTCTGTCAGAAGGACCGTCGACACCATGATCAAGGCAAGGGAAAACTAATCAGTAGACCACTGAACAAGTGGCTAGCCCTGCACAAGGGCACTTGTTTATGGGCGGGTCGGATGGCGATCACTTTTCCTTGACGCAATCAAAAGCCTTCGGTATGTAAAGCTCAAGCTTATTCAAGAGCAACTGCAGGAAAACCATGACAAACCTATACAAGTGTCCATGACATGCCATCATGTTGAAATGGAGTATCCAGGGGTCACAAAGTTTGATCACCCCGCCTGAGCATGCGTATCAGCTATGCTGAAAGCAATGCTCACTTCAAAACTGCCGAAGCAAAAGAGGGCAATTGGTTGCCAAGAGTGAAACTCTAAGGTCCTACTCCCACCAAAGTAAACCGGGCTCCACTTCTCGCCATCTGGAAAACTGCATCACACATCCAGTCAGTCAAAGGCTTGGCGCCTTCTGCGAAGTCTATGCTCCAGTGTCTGACTCTCGTGCTTCATCATCTTCAGGTTCAGGCTCTCCAGTCCTCGACATGAACCGGATGAGCTCATTATACTGCCCCTCACGTACGTTGTAGCTGAAGTCTGCGTCAGAAGGTTCTTCTCCATCTGATTCTGATCCATCACCTTCTCCACTGAGTCTCGCTCTGATGAGCTGCATGAGCAAAGCAAACTGATCTTTCATCTCTCGCACTGTCTCATTGCAATTTGTATCTATTTCATCCACTCTGCAATCCAAATGAATCTTCAGCCTGTCAAAAAGGCTCTCCGCACTCATCTCAGTATCACGCACCATAGGATAGCAAACTGCTCGAATACGCATTTCAAGCCAATGCAAAATCAACTTGCAAATCACGCACATGCACAAAATAAAAACGAAAACACACCCGAAGCCAAGACCCAAGGCCTTCCATGAGAATTGCGTCTCTTGATTGGGCTCTTCACTCACAATACTGCCAGCTGCACCCGCCAACAGTGACTGCAAGTATGCAATACGCAAAACACGCTTTGCTGTTGTGTTTGAAACTGAAAACACACGAGCTGCCTCTTTTACCTCACATGCGACCACTTCTCTCACGCGCGCTTCCACAAGCAAATCCTCTCCAACTCCATGCCTATTGGCATCCACATACCTCAGAACTCCAAGAAGCATAAACAAACGTTTGCCATCCAATCCTTTCGTCCCAATATCTGCTGGGTTCCAAGCCGTCTGCACATAATGTACAGTGAGTTCGCCTGCATCCACGTATTGCTGTAGCCACAACAGTCGTCCTGCCATGTGTTTGACTCGAGATACACCCTGTCTATGACACAAAGCCTTGGTTGCAGTGTTATCCAAGCGCAAACTGTGGTTGACCTTGGCGCCAACCAAAAATTCAAGCACCCGCTTGATGTAGATTCCATCTGCTGCCGCTGATGTAGCTGAATGCCACTCTGCCTCTGTGGACGAAAGCGAAACCAATTTCTGTGTCCTGCTGGTTGTGTACAGCACGCAATTGTTCAATGCATGCACTGCTGAACTTGTTGACTTCCTCAAATAATTGCCACTCCAATCTGAATCTGAAAACGTCTGCAAACTAAGCTGACTCGTCTCTTCACCTAGAAGCTTCTTGTAACACAAGCTCCTTTCAAATTTCACACCCATGCCAACAGTCTTCAACATGTAACCCAGGAGTTTCCTGATACCCCTGAGAGCCAATTGCGTAGGCTGCTGCATATACCTCGCCAATGTTTTCACAGTAAACTGCAAATCTGCTCGATCCATGGACTGGTACAAAGCACTGCCAAGCAATGACCTGAACGTTGCTGCTGCATGGAAATCCAAATTCGCTGTCTTGTCCTCTTCATTCAACTCTTTCAGAAATGGGGTCTTGCTGACATGCAAAGATCCGAAATGCTGCCTGAAAACGTGAACCATCTGCTCCACCTGCATCGACGACCCATTGATATAAATCGCGTCGTCTGTGACCTCGTGCACACGCTTCAGAAAAGAAAACGTCGAGCCACGCTGCAAAGTCACAGTGTACCGTTTCTGCAATGCTGGTAAAAGAACATCGTCGGTCCACTTTGTCTCAGCAAGCAAAATTGCATCATCCACATGAATCAAAAGAATGCACTTATCACATCGAAGCACATTGGGTGCTTCAGCGCTTGCTGTCATGCCCACTTCTGATTTGAGAAACCTTTGGAAATGCTCAAACCACCTCTTCGCTCCATCTCTTTGTCCCGGGATGACTCGAAGTGCCACCATCTCTGCTTCCAGGGCTTCGCTCTGAATCTTCAACCTCAAAGGTGTTGTTTGCTCAACCTGCAAATAGGCATCTCGAATGTCCAATGAGAAAAGTTCAAAATCTGGACCCGTCACTCCACTTGCTGCAATTGCTGGAATCACCCTTGTCAAGTGAAAACTGCTTGCTGGCGCAAAAACATCTGTTCGTGCCTCCAAGAAATTGAAATCTCGCGCCACTAGCCGGGATCGTCTGTACCACCAAAATCCAGTGTGTCCCGGTCTCTGCTTTTCACGCCACGTTCGCACCATCTTTGTACTGAGCCCCTTCTCTGCCACCGGCCCAGTGTAATCTCTAGACTTGGCAATCACTTTCATCTCCTGCAGACGATCCAGTTCGACTCGGTCTGCAAGTCTGTCTAACTCCTTCAACTCCTCTTGGCTGCAAACCGGTTCCTTGTGCTCATCTGTCTGCCTCCACAACAACTCCTCTATGTTTCCAATCTCAAGTTCATCTGAGAATTCAAACATCTCGCGGAAAGCATCTGCACTCTCCTCGTCCCCGCCTAGCTCATAGTCGGGTTCCCAAAGTCCTTCATCCACATGCGAGAACACATCTCCGCCAACTTGCACTTCTGAAAACATAGCTCGTGCCACGCGCTGCTTCTTTCCACTTCTCTCATAGTCTCATCCGAAGTTGCTGAAACTTGCCTGTCTCCAGCACCCATTGTAGCGTCGCCTACACCTGCTGCTGCGCTTGCATCTGCGCCCGTTGCCTCGCCTTGCTGACCAGCATCTACCCTGGGGGTAGAGGGGTCCGAAGCCGCTTCGTCCCCGCCAAGCTGCTGACCAACATTCATCAATTCTGCAAGCAATGTATCATCTGTCAACGCTTCTGCGGGCTGCGCTTTAGGTTTCTGCCCAGGGAAAATTCTCGCGCCCAAAATACCTTCATATCCCCAAGGAAATGCTTCCAACAATGGCAACAAAGCCACTTTCTCTTTCCAATCAACTCCAACTCTGCGCACCGACCTTGTCAGAAACATTCCCTCAGGAGTGAGTAGCATGAACATGTTGTTCAAAACTGTTTTGCCGAGCATGATGCCCCATTGCCAACGAGCATCTCCTTTCTTGCTGGACTGCACCTGCAAAAACCCAAGCACAGGTTCACCATATTCGCACATCTTGCCAGAAAAAGGCTTCCCATATGTAAGCTGATACGGAGTCATGCCTCGGTACTCGCAGAACCGATTCAAAATCCAGCCTGCATAGGAAAATGCCCATGCGAACAGAGGGTGATCGGCTGCAATTGGCACATTGTACTTCCTCTCACACGCTGAAATCATGACCAACGCTTGTCTTCGAAGTCTATCAACTGCCTTTTCACATTGCGAATTGCCACCTTTGTCTCGCACTGCAGGGTCCTCAATGGTTGTACGAAAACCCAAACGCTTCCTTGCCTCTGCGAGCTGCAACTTCACCTGGTTCATCACGGGCTCAAAATCTGACCGCAGGACAATCTCAGGATGTCCCAAAGTCTGCACGAATCTCATCAACTCAATGCACATGTAACGAACATCTCCCTTGCGCTTCAAAGGAATTGCCACAACTGACCCTGTTTGAGAATCTGCAACTGCTAAGCACCACAGGGCTTTCACTGCTGAAACACCATTTGTCACAACCGTCTTGGGTGTATGAAAGAAATCCATGGACAAAATGGGGAGCTCTTTCTCGGTCTCGCGCTTCACATCTCTCTCGTGCCTGTCAGGAACTGCTTTCATTTTCACGCAATCCTCACACCAACCAGCGTAAGGATAATGACACAACTCATGCCGCTTCACCTCTTCTGCGCTCGGTTTTGGTGCCACTGGAACTGGCCGGGCACCTGCCTCACTCGCAAGAGCTGATGGCTGAGATGCCAGCTCCCGCGTTAGCTGCATATCCGTCTGCTTCTTGTATGCAAGTAGCCTGTTGAAACATCGGCGCTTCGATCCTGACTTGCCCAAGCCAAGGCTAGCGCATGCTTCACGAAGAGTAGCCAACGCATCATTAACATGTAAATGCACACCGTTCAAAACAATCTCTGACTCCTCCTCTGCATGCTGCAGAACAACCTTGTCCTCTTCTGCTGCTTCTGCTGCAGGGGCTGCTCCACATCCTGCACAGTGGAATGCCATTGCTCGCCAAAGTGTGCCAACCTTGCTGGGTCTGCGTGAACTCATCTGGCAAAGTTGCCTTGATCATGCGAATGACCATTTGCACACTGCGCACCTTCCCACGGATGCAGAGGCTGTGACCTTTGTAATGCACAGGCACACACGCACCTCGTGGATGTACTAGCCAAAGCTCCTGACCATCTCCTCTCTGCAAATTCCATCCCTGTCGAATCATCCTTCCAAAAGAAATCAGAGGGTGTTCAACGGGTCCGATCACAACTTGCTCACGAACCACATGCTTCACATCCCCACTCTGAGAGCTACACTCCAACTCCAGGTCCATTTTGCGCACACCTGAAATGGAAATGGCATTGCCTTGAGCGTCCTGCAGATTTCTTCCCACACCTGAACTCTCCATACCTGCATGCCCGAAATGCTCAGGGAAAACTGAAATGTCCGCCCCGCTGTCAAGCACAATATCAAAAGAATTTGTTGCACTGCTCGTCACTGCACGCACTGAAGAAACACCTGCAATCTCATCTTGTCTTGAAAACGTATCATGGATAACATCATCTCGAAAACTGCTCATCTCGGCACAACGCAAAATCCATGGGAAAGTCTCGCGGTCACTCCAATTACACTCATAAATTTTGCAAATGTCCATGTTGCTTTCATGCTGCTCTGGCTCACAATCGCTCATGCAAAAATGCTCCACGTTGCCAGAGTTGCTGAAAGACACCATGCAAACACGGCTGCGGTACGCGGTATTCACATCCAACCCAGAAGGAAAATCTTGCTCCAACTCATAAATGACAACAGGTTCCAATGGTTCACTAAATGCCACTTGCCGCACGTTGTCACGCTGATGCTGAGCTTGCTGAGTTGGTTGGGACTGTGGTTGAACATTCTGCTGGGTTTGAGGCTGTTCCTCAACTTGCCGAACATTATGCTCGCCCTTGCCTTTGCCACTTTTGTCGTGCTTTGACTTACCGCCTTTACCTTTGTCACTGTATGACTGTTGCTGCCATTTGCCGCCGTATTGCCATTGCTGATTCCACCACGTGTTGTATTGCTTGCCATACTGATTCTTGCCTTTCCCTTCGCGCTTGCCTTTGTCACCTTTGCCTGGTTTGCCTTTCTTGCCATGCTTGTCTTTGCCTTTGCCTTTGTTCGCTTTGTCATGCTTGCCTTTGCTGTTGTAATGCTGATTGCTGTAGCTGCCATGCCATGATCCCCACTGCTGATTTTCAAATCCAACGCGGTCAACGTCCATGGGGCTTGGTCCAGAAGTGTCATTACTGTCTGTGCCCAAAGCAAGTGTCGCCGACCACTTCTGCTGGCTACGCTCGAACTTGAGGATGTTCTCTCTGATCTGGGCATAGGTCGTTGTATCTGACACCACCATGTTGAGCTGCGTGCGAAGGTTTCCTGAAACACGCTTCAACAGAATTGCTGCACGAATGTCATCTTGCAAAGTCACTCCCACACTGCTACTCTCATTGAAAGCTTCTTCCAACTTCAAAATCTGCGCTTGCAAACTCTTGTTCATGTCAAACGAAGGCCACGACGATATTGCTGCAACAATTGCCAATCCACGAGATTTGGACTGAGGGCGCAATGCTGCACAAAGTTGCCGCCATGCCTCAAGGCCATTGGATTCAGGCACTGCCTTCACAACTGCCAATGCTCTGTTGCGCACCAGACTGGAGAGCAAACCATACATCTTCATGCTGCGCACTTGGTTTTCTGAAGTCAAATTTCCCATGACAATCTCGGTCTCAGAATGTTCCTTTATGGCTGCAAGCAAAACAGGAAATTGTTCATCCACTGCTGACAAATAATTCTCAAACTGCCATGCCCATTCGCGAAATGCTTTGGTTTCCTCATCTGCACTGCGGTAATTGAAAATCTCAGGTCGGGGAATCACCTGAAACCAATCTGCTTGCGGGGGCCTACTCGAAGAACCGTTCCCTGTGGCCGATTGCCCGGCACGTCCAGCTGCGCTCGCTGCAGATTCTGCTGCCTGGGCTGCTGCCACAGTCGCCTCTGTCACACGTTGTAAAATTGCTCCAAGTTGTTGAGGATCCATGATTGCAATACCACTGCCAGAACTAATCAAGCAGACACAGTAAAAGCAAATCACGCGAGATCACGGCTATGGCGCCTAGCTGCCCAGGTTCTCTTAACCAGGCAGCTCCGCTACCACGATCACTTTTCCTTGACGCAGTCAAAAGCCTTTGGTATGTAAAGCTCAAGCTTATTCAAGAGCAACTGCAGGAAAACCATGACAAACCTATACAAGTGTCCATGACATGCCATCATGTTGAAATGGAGTATCCAGGGGTCACAAAGTTTGATCAGATGGCATCTCATGCCAGGTTTCATTTCAGGCTTGGGCAAAAGTCGCAGGGCTGCTGAACAGCAACCCTCCATTTGCTTAAGGATGTTGTTCCCTCATTTTTGGTTTTCAAGGGAATCCACCGCTACTGGAAATAGTGCATTTTTCCAGCGCGCTTTCGCAAACGGAGGCAACCCTGTGCCCATGAAAAAATGTGAGTGGCGGTTGCTGACCAGCAGCGACCAGCAGCCAGCAAGCAAAACATGATAAACACGTGCAAACATATCTTTCAAGTTCAATATGGCATCCATGCCGTACCTGTGATGGTTCAAGATCTGCTGACCAGCAGCCCTAGGCCACTTGTGGTTATCATGTCACGCTGAGTCGCTGAGGGCTGCTGACTGGAATGTTTCGCTGTTGTGGCACGCGGCAGGTTGCTGACCAGCAGCCCGAAACACATGACACGCATGAACTTAGGGTTGTTGCCTTGTGGTAGCCCTGGCTCACCCGTCGTTGTTTTAACCAAGGAGCTTTGCGCGGCGGGCATGCTGCTGGCAGCTCTCCGTTCCTTGGACGCAGGGGGTGGGCGCCGTTTGTTTCCACAGCAAGCTAATGACATGAAATGAGCACACAGCGCTCTTTTGATCCGAAGAGTGGAAGATTCGCGCCGACCGCCATCTCAGAGTCACCTCCTAGCTCAGAAAGCGTTAAACAAATGGACAACTGCAAAACAAACAGTGACAGAATCCAGTCACGGCCGATGTCTCCTCCAACTCCGACGTGTCCAGGCGTCATCCTCATCGTCATAGTTGCCGCGGTGGCTGTCCTAACTTGCGCTGCTGGTCAGCAGCGCCACACCTGCTTTCTTTTGTTGGCGGCCTTCGCCTGGGCCTCCTCCTCCTGCTTTTTCTTGGCTGTGACCTTCGCTACTGCCTCCACAGCCTTTCTCCTGATCTCCTCCTTTCTTTTGGCCTGCCCCAGCCAATATCAGGAACATTTGGAAGCTGTGCTGACAAGTTCAAGCATGGTTTGCGCAAAGGGTAGAAATGACAAGCCACAAACATGACGCAGGGACGATTCCTGTTTTCCTCGCCACTATCTGCGGGCGCTAGATGAAGAGTTCAACGGACGTAACTTCGCCCTGAGCCCGGAGCTGGCGCTGGAGCTGCTGTTGTCGGAGCTGCTGGAGCTGCTGGAGTCAGACGCCTGCCTCTTCTCCTCGTTCTTCTTGGTCAAGGCCTTCTCCTTCTCTATCTCCTTCTCCTTCTCCTTCAGCTCCTTGTCCTTCTGCGCAATCACGGCCTTGAACTCCTCAATGTGGTGGCTCAGGAAAGAGCACCTGCTCGAGTTCCTGAGCTGCTGAGCCCCTGAGCCTGCGTCACGGCTCGCCAGCCGCAAGGCCTGCAATCTGCTCAGCTCAGCACGCGCCTTCACCAACTCCTGCTCCGCGCAGCTTCTCCTGCTCCGCATGGAACTTCTCCTGCTCCGCGTGCTCCTTCTCCTGATCCGCCCGCTCCTTCGCCAAGCTCTGCAGCACCGTCTCTGCTTTTTCAGCAGCCACCGCCATCTGCAACTCGCCCCTCCGCTTGCGCCGCTTCAGCTGGGACATGCTGTCCCCCAATCGCTTCCCCATGGTCCTGGTTCCTACTGATGATGATGATGATGATGATGATGATGATGATGATGATGATGATGATGATGATGATGCCGAGCTGTGTGGCTGTAAGCTGTTTTGAAACACTTGTTTGGCAATTTGTGTGTCGCGATGCCAAGAGTCGGAGTAGTTTTTTGCTTGATGACCAAGATGGCAAGTGCACATGGTGTGATGTCGACTGATCTTGCATGGGCCGCTAATTGAAACCTTGAGTGCATGACGTCACACACAATCATGGTCACCAGGTGGCTGGTCAGCCACAGGTTGCTGGTCAGCAACAGGTTGCTGGTCAGCAACAGGTTGCTCGTCAGCAACAAGTTGCTTGTCAGCAACAGGTTGCTGGTCAGCAACAGGTTGCTTGTCAGCAGCAGGTAGCAACAAGCTGCTGATCAGCAGCTAGTTTGCCAATCAGTGACACCAGCCGGTTCGCGCCTCATCATCTTTTGCTGCTCTTTGGCTTTTGTCCTTCAAGCAAGGAATGCATGTTGATAGGATAGTCAATCCCGTTTCAAGCTGGCTCGAAACGCAACAAGGATGATCCAACGGACCAAACTTTAACCAACAAAGTGCAAATCCCTAGAAATGCCAAGACGCAGTCGGTCCTGAGCGCTTCCTGGCTCCTTTGGCCTCGCTTTGGCTGCGGTCGCTGGCGCCGCCGCTGCTTTGCTGCTGCTGCTTTCTGGCGCAGCTTTTGCTGGCGCCATCGCCGCAGCCTTTTCCACAGCAGGCGCTTCCTTTCGCTGGGCATGCTGCGCCCTGAGAGCGGCTTGCTCCTCTTGCTGGCGATGTGCCCAGGCTTGCGTTGCCGCCGCCGCTGCAGCCTGCTGTATCTGCGCATCTGCTGCTGCTGCTGTTGCTGCTTGGGCTTGTCGCAGCTGGATCATCTGTTGCTGCTGCAGCAACGTAGCCTCTGCCTGAGGCTGCTGCTGTTGCAGCAGGTGGTGGAATTGTTGCTGCTGCAACGCTGCAGCTGCATGTGCTTGCTGTTGAAGCAATGCTGCTGCTTCTGAAGCTGCATCTGCTTGCTGTAGCTGACGCAATGCTGCTTCGGCAGCAGCCTGCGCTTCTTGTTGCTTCCTCAGTGCTGCTGCTTGTGCTGCCGCTGCACGTTCCTCTTGCTGCTGCTGCTGCTGCTGCTGCTGAATCATGGCTTGCTGATGCTGCTGCTGCTGCAGCTGCGAAGGCAGCTCTTGCTGCATCGTGCGGCGCAGCTGCTCCTGTGGGCATTGCGGCTGTTGGGGCTGGTGGCGCGGCGGTGGCTGATGCTGTTGGTGCAGCGGTGGCTGCGGTGGCTGTTGGTGCTGCTGCTGTGGGGGCTGTAGTTGTTGTGGTTGCTGCTGCTGTGGGGGCTGTAGTTGTTGTGGTTGCGGTTGCTGCGGGGGCTGTAGTTGTTGCGGTTGCCATTGCTGTTGGTGCTGCTGCTGTGGGGGCTGTAGTTGTTGTGGTTGCTGTTGGTTCTGCTGCTGCGGGGGCTGTAGTTGTTGCGGTCGCTGTTGGCGCTGCTGCTGTGGGGGCTGTAGTTGTTGCGGTTGCTGCTGCGGGGGCTGTAGTTGTTGCGGTTGCTGTTGGTGCTGCGGATTGTGTTGCGTTTGCTGCGCCACTGCAGTTGGTTGCTGATGGCGCCATGGTGGCGACGGCAGCGGCGGTGGAAATGCTGGCTGTTCCTGCTGGGGCTGCTGATGCAGTTGCGGCTGCTCAGCTGCTGAGGCTCCTGCTGGCTGTTGTTGCGGCTGCTGCATGTGTTGCTGCAGCTGCTGCTGCAGCTGCTGCTGCTCTTGCTGCAAAACCTGAACGGCGCTCGTCAGGAATTGCAGCACGCCATACATGGCGTCCAGCGTGTTGAAAAGCCGATACTCGCCGCCTTGCTTTGGCGGCATTGCCCCACCCCGCGCCGAGAAGATAAACAGTAAACGATGCAGTGCGGCGCAGTGCAATGCAATGCAATGTATTGTGTGTGTAATGCAGTATGTATTTATGTATGTCTATGTATGTATGTATGTATTATATGTAATGCAATGTAACGTATTGAAATGCCATGCAATGCAACGCAATGTAATGTATTGCATGTGTGTTATAATGTCACGCACTGTAATGCAATGTAATGTAATGTAAAGTAATGTGTGAGTCTAACGTAATGCAATGTAATGTAATGTAATGTAATGTAATGTAATGTAATGTAATGTAATGTAATGTATGGATGTATGTATGCAGGTATGTAGGTATGTTTGTTTGTTGGTTGGTTGGTTGGCAGGCAGTTAGCGCATGTGGATGAAGTCTCTTTCTGCGTGCATCTCATGGTTTGTGATGCACTTTTGTGTCTGCCACAAGTTTGTGTCCGCCTGCGCCTCCCTTGAGCCACATCACGCAACATCGATGAAGCCGCTAGGCAAAAGCTGGCAAGTGCTGGTGAAGCTGCTGAGCAGCAGCTGGAGACTGCTGAGCAGCAGCTGGTGCTTCTGTTGAAACTGCTGAGCAGCAGCTGGCTGGTGCTTCTGTTGAAACTGCTGAGCAGCAGCTGGCTCTTGCTGATGAAACTGCTGAGCATTGTGTTGAAGTTGAAACTGCTGAGCAGCAGCTGGTTCGTGCTGATGAAACTGCTGATCAGCAGCTGGTGCTTCTGTTGAAACTGCTGAGCAGCAGCTGGTGCTTCTGTGGAAACTGCGGAGCAGCAGCTGGCTCTTGCTGATGAAACTGCTGAGCAGCAGCTGGTGTTTGTGTTGAAGTTGAAACTGCTGAGCAGCAGCTGGTTCGTGCTGATGAAACTGCTGATCAGCAGCTGGTGCTTCTGTTGAAACTGCTGAGCAGCAGCTGGTGCTTCTGTTGAAACTGCTGAGCAGCAGCTGGCTCTTGCTGATGAAACTGCTGAGCAGCAGCTGGTGTTTGTGTTGAAGTTGAAACTGCTGAGCAGCAGCTGGTTCGTGCTGATGAAACTGTTGATGTGCTTCTCATGAAACTGCTGGGCAGCAGTTGGTTCTGCTGAGCAGTTTTTTTGGTGAAACTGCTGAGCAGCAGTTGGTTCCGCTGAGCAGCAGCGTGTGAAACTGCTGAGCAGCAGTCGGTGCGTGCTAATGAGCAGCAGTTGGATCCGCTGAGCTGCGCGAAACAAAACAAACTGCTGAGCAGCAGTGGGTGGTTGATGGGATTGATTGTCTGACCAGATTTCAACCAAGGTTCCGCCGGCGGCAGCGCGCAGCAGCGGCCAGCAGCCGGCAGGCAGCTGCAGCTGCGAGCCTGCCGGAAAGGCACGGGTGCGTTTTTTAGTCTGAGACTTGCTTGAACCTTCACCCCGGCTGCTCGTAACCCTGGCTCGCAATCATTATGCTGCTGGCCAGCAGCTCAGGATTTATATTTGTGGCCGGGCTGCTGGTCAGCAGCTGATCCCTGCGTCTCGAAACCTTAAGTTTACAAGACAAAGGGGGGTTGTTTGTGAGACAGCCAGTCTGGATTCTCAAAACGACTTGTAACAAGCCAGCCTGCGCTGCAGTCTGTCATGGGCTCGAGGCTGCAAAAGAGCCGGCAGAAGGAAGCATGTCGCAACGCGTGCAAAGCCAAAAAATGGCAGCTGGCCTGCTCCGCAGCAGAGGTGATCTCTGGCAGCCTGCCGGCAGACAAGCGTGAGGAGTTCAAGAACCTGATCCTGAAGTGTAAGGCCAAGGGGATCAATAAGGTGGTGATTGAGAATGGCCGTGCTTTGGCGCGCAGCGCTGTGGCTGCTGAAAGCTTGTATGACTTCAGCAAAAAACAAGGGGTGACCATTGTCGCATCAGATCTTCCTGATTTGTTCAGCCACGAAGAAAACCCAGCTTCGCGCTTCTTGCGCCGGATAATCTGTGCATACAATGAGCTGGAGAAAGACATGACAGTGTCCAGGTTACAACATGGCTTGGCAAACAAGAAGAAGAAAGCCCGCGCAGCTCTTCGGAATGGTGACAAGAGTGTGAAGCTATCTCAGAAAGGCGTTGTCAAGGTCAACGGGAGCAAAAGCATCCTTGAAACCGTGCAGTCCAAGAAGTGCATTACTCAGCTGAAGAACATTTGCAAGCAGCATGAACATGGCAAAATTAGTTGCCGCCATATGGCAACTGAGTTGTCTCAAAAGCTTGGCCTGAAATCACCGATGGCCCATGAAACAGCGAGGCGCATGTGCACAGCCCTTTTGAAGCTTCACTGACACGCTGTGAGTGATGTTGCTGAACTGGCTGGCTTAACGCACCCAAAATCACATGTTCACTTCTGTATGGGGTTGTGATTGCCCAAGCCAAGTTTTAAACTCCATCCCGAATTACATTAAGCCAGCAGACTTCAGCAAGGAGTCAATGACCCTCTGCACCAAAGGAATTGGAACTGCGTTGCCGGCTATTCCGCCCAGGGCAGCAGCTGAAACGACCCCGTGCGGAAAATCCGACTGTGACACACCCATAAGGGCCAACACTTCATTCCTTGTCATCCAACGTGACTCTTTTGTCAGCCAATGCCCTTTGGACGCTGCACGGTTTTTGGTCAGGCAAGGTGACACTCCTTTCATGAAATGCCTGCCGCTTCTGACTGCATGATATGTCCACAACGTACTGGTTCTTGAAAGGGTCGTCTCCCTGGTTGATGACCCTTGTAAGTGCCGTTTTCACATGGTTGTAGTACCCTGGAGCCAAACCGCCCAAGGCAACTTCGGGCTGTTTCTTTTCCAAGAAGTCGTTCAGCGGGCGCATGGGGATGGGGTCTGGCCATTTCATGTCTGATTTCTGCGACTTGGCCAGGACGCCGGCAATGAAGACCCGGACGCGATGGTGCGGCAAGCCGCTGTATTGGCTGGTGTCCAACGCTTTCCAGGACACGCCTGGCACTCGACGACAAGGACGGCATGATATGGGCATGTGACGGTTGAAATTCACAATGCTTGACAAGTAAAAGGGCTGACAAAAGTACTCGTGAGAAATTAGTCAATCCACAGCCGCTGGCCAGCTGCATCTTTCATTTCCATAATGACCTCCAAGATCAGCACTAGGATGGGCTTGCGGTTTGTGAGCAGCCCCTCAACATTCTCCAGCAAAAAACACTTTGGCTTGGCGCGGTAGATGTAGTGAAGAACGTAGAAAACTACGATGCCCCGCAAGTCGGCAATGCCTTTGCCCAACCCGGCAGTACTAAAGCTTTGGCAAGGAAAGCCGCTGAAGAAAAAGTCGACTGTCGGGGCTCGCAAGAAGCTCTCATCCATCACATTGTCAAACCATTTGTGGCGCTGGTACGTACGGGTGCTCAAAGCCTTGGCTTTACGGCAGATGTCGCACGCGAAGCAGCACGTGTGGCGGACTCCGAGCCGCGTCAAGGCGATGAGTTCGCTGCACCAGCCACTGCGTGCGCTGGCAACAGTAACGCCGTTATGTTTGTGCTCGCACGTCTCGATGACCATGTTGAGGCTCCATGCTGCAATCATCTGCAAGATGGCAGCAGCAGCGTTTTGTGAGGGGACAGCCTTCGGAGGACGACGAGCAGGTGTTTGGCTGGAAGCTGCAGTCGCAGGCCGCTTCAACACCGCCTTCTGCACCTTCTGAACCTTCTGAACCTTCCGGGATGGTTTGGGCTTGGCTTGAGCAGCGAAGCCAGCATCGTTGTCGTCAATGTCATCCATGTCAGCTGAAAACCCAGCCATTGCTGGAGTCAGCTCTAACTCTTGAACATCAATTGGCTGTGGTGAGCGACTGCTGGTCAGCAGACAAGCCAGTGAGTTCGTCAGTTTAAAGTCTCAGCAGGCCAAGCGTGCCTTTTCAATGCGATCGATGGGTTTCTCGCCGACTTTCAAGTTCTTCACCATTGCATGGCCCAGCCGCCTTCCCAAGAAACACCGCAATGCTCTTGTCAAGTATTTGCAACTGAACGTGGCAAGGCCATGAATGACTACAGGCCAAAATGTCGCTTGCCCTGTTGGCAATTCATCCTTGCAACTTTGCAAGAAGCGCAGCCCGTGCCGCCTCAGCAGTGCTACTGTTACCAGTGTTCTGCTTCTTGGCTGGAGCCTTCTGCTTGGTGTCGTCATCGCCGCCATCACCGCCCGCTTTCTCTTTCTCAGTCTCTGCATCATCGACCGCGACCGTCGCCTTGCGCTTGGCTCGTGGGGCCTTCTTAACCTCCTTGATCTTCTCTGCGTTCAGCAAAGATGTCCTTAGTAGTTTCCACGTGACGTGCGTGTTGCAACAAACAGTAAACACACTTGTGCGCCAAGTTTGTTGCCAGGGGGCAGCCCCACCTCATACAGCTCTGGGATATCGTCATTCTGGAAGGCGTCCCACAAGCTTTTCAGCACCTTCGCCTTCAGCAGGTCTGCGTGCTGCGAGGTAAAGCACACGCTGATGATAGGAACCTTGCGCTTGATGCACTCCATGATGAGCAAGTGGTCAACATCAGGAGCTCGGAAGACGCATGCGGGCTTGAAGCTGCGCAGCACCTCAGCCAGGAAGACTGGGTTGCTGCCAGGTGGCCGGTTCAAGCCCCTCAGGAAGTGCGGGCTTTGGCTCGTTGACCGGGCCTGAGCGCATCGCGGATTTGGACGACATGATTTATATATCTTAGAGGTAGCGTGAAGATAGTCAAAGTATTTACTGCAAACTGCGTCCAAGCATCAGGGGCCACCGGTGAGCACCCTACCCTTGTCCCCATACAAGCCTTTCTTGTCGGCAGGGCTCGTTCGACAACAAGCTTTGTCGGTGTAAGGCAGCGCGCGAACTGGACCGATGTGGCTGCCGTGATTCGTCCCGCTGTAGTGCTTCCGCGCAACCTTCTCAATCTCTAACCCCTCAAGGGTGTAGCACATCATGGACTCGGTTTGGTTCACGAACCCGCGAACTTTTTCGCGCCTGTCGACGAGGCTTTCTTCGTCGTAGCAGATTGTGAAGCACTGTCTGCATTTGTTCATCGAGCGGCCCGTCGAGTCAACAAAGGCTTGTGACACCGACGTGTCGTTGCCACTCCGCCCTCCATCCATGTAGATGACGAGGCCCGTCTTCTTCAAATCCCCCTCCTGGGCATTCTCCTGGTCGCCAGGTCCCCGCACTGCCGTGAATGCTTGCAGCATGCGGCGGAAATGCCTCTGCTGGAAGGGTGGCAAACGAATGTTCGGATTCGATGACGCCTCTCCAGCAACCTTCGAGTCGTAGAGCAGCATGCATGGCCCGCTCACCTTTTTCAGCACAGTCTGCTCCAGGACCTTGATCAAGTCATCTTTGCTGTCCTTGCCATGTCAAGTGCTACTGACTCAGTCTGACACTGGCAGCTGATCAGCTGCAAGAAAAGGCAGCTGTTCAGCTGCAAGAAAAGGCAGCTGATCAGCTGCAACTATTAAGCCAAGATGCATGATCCACCACCAAAGTGCAGAATGACTCAAACTTGTTGAGCAGAAAGGTCAGCCAGTCGTCCAGCTTGCCTTCGTCATCGACAGTCTCCAGCTGCTGCGCCGTGCACAAGTCCTTCAACGTCAAGGATTTGCCCTGATTGACGTCCTCATGAGCGCTTCCCGGCTCTTTGGAAGATGTGGCCATGGGATGGTCCTTGTTCGTGATGCTGACTTCCTCGATCGCTTCCGACAGGAACTTCACCTGGCTGATCACCTCTGCAACCTCGCAGCTACCCTTCAGCGCCGTCTTCAACGCGCCATCGTTCGTCACCGAAACACAAAGTTCTCCAGGATGCTCACCATCTTTCGCGTGCTCTCGCGCACCGTGCCCAGGATGGACTTTTCATTCCGCCTGACCAGCTGTCCACCGGTTCTCAGAATAATCAATAAACTAGGGTGCTCACTGAAGTTCTGCCGAGACGCGTGAGATCCCGGAACCCCTTGTGCGTGCGCAGCCTGGCCATCATGGCAGTGTCAGCCTCTGGCAGCTGCAACTTGCCGAGGAAGGGGCCCAGGAAGTAGTCCTTCAGATCCATCTTCAGGACCCACAAGTCCACCAGCCCCTTCTGCCGAGGTGCTCCACCCTGCAGTTCAGCACATTCGCTGGCCAAAAAAAAGACAGCAAAGATCAGAACGAAAGTAAGTTGGAGTCAGGGAGCCAGCGAGCGACCTTTGAATTCGTTCGGCAAGCAATCGAGGAAAATCATGAGGTCATCCATCGTCGCCAGAGCCCAAGCGATCTGGTCCGGGTTCTTGGTCTTCTCAAGGATCTTGGCAAGGGTCCACATTTGCGAAGTGGGCGACGCCTTGCCGAGCCTGTTGTCCATCACGAACACCATGTCCCGCAAATTCGGCACCGAGAGGACCCTGTCATACACCCGGATCGCCGTTTGAACGAAGTTCAAAGTGACGTTCTCTGCAAGGGCCGACTTGGACTCCGACACCTGCTGCGACCATGCTTCGTACAGCTCCTCTGCTGTCATCTTCTTCGCCGCTGACTCCTGGGCGGCCTTGTAGGTCATGAGCTCGTAAGTTCTTTGGCTTGCTGTTCGGACAAGAGCATCATAGTCATCGATGATCTTGTTGCGGAGGTTGACCTGCGATGTCGGCAGCGCACCAGGCGCTAGGCTAAGCTACTACTACTTCTTAGGCTGTATTTTACTTCAGACTGACAGTCCCACACAGTAAACATCTTTGCTGGCAGTCAGGGCGCCCCTCTGAAGAACATTTTCTCTGGCGTGTCGATGACCTCAAACACGAAAGTTGCCGTCAGAGCGACCGTCTTCCACTCCCTTGGCAGCGGCGGTCACGTGCAGCGGCAATATTGTGTAAACCATTTTTTGGGGACCATCGGAGACAAGTTTCAGCAGAACATGCTCAGGTTCTTCGCGCTCAATGGCGGCTGCCAGCGCAAACAGGTAGGCGTGCTCCACCTCTTCCGGGCTCACGCGGCGCAAGTTCCCACGGCTGAGCTCCAAGTTCGCGCCCACCGCAACAATGATCGGCTTGTCGAACCTGGTCAGGGAAGACGTTTAAGAAAACTATGTTAATGATGGGATTCAATTAGCCTCTGCCTCTTGGGCCCTTTGCAGAACATGCTGTGCTGCAAGTTGGTCACAGCTTGGCGGGAAATCGGCACTCGAGGGGCGCAAGTCCACCGCAAGTTCAGCCAAAAGAGGTTGCACGCGCTGTCGTACTGGCCGGCAGTCTGCATTGCAGCTTCTTATACCAGGTGCCCTTAAGCAGCTTGAGTCTCTCAACAATACTTGACAAGGGAACCTTGAGCGCAAGCACTCCTTTTCAGCACACGGGGTAGAGCATCAAGGTAAGGAAAGGTCCTTCTTAGAAAGGGGGGGACCCCAAAAGGGAGAAAAGGGTTCACACCCTGAAAGAAGGGGGTCCCCCAAGAAGGCCTCAGGGGGTGAGGGCAGGCAAGTACCCCCACCCGAACCCAGTCTGAAAGGCAAGCCACAGGGTGTGGCTCGCGTAGCCAATAAGCTACTTGGTATAGTAGGCACAGCCACTCACTCGTCCAAACTGGGTGGGTGGGTGGGAAAAAATCTAAGGCCCTGAAATTGGAAGGAAAGGAAAGGTTTGAGCCTCAAGCTGCAACTCAACAGTTAAGGGCACCCGTATAACGCCGCGAGTGCAAGCACTAGCAATCCTTATACCAGGTGCCCTTAAGCAGCTTGAGTCTCTCAACAATACTTGACAAGGGAACCTTGAGCGCAAGCACTCCTTTTCAGCACACGGGGTAGAGCGTCAAGGTAAGGAAAGGACCTTCTTAGAAAGGGGGGACCCCAAAAGGGAGAAAAGGGTTCACACCCAGAAAGAGGGGGGTCCCCCAAGAAGGCCTCAGGGGGTGAGGGCAGGCAAGCGCCCCATGTCGAGAACTCGCACGCACCCCCTGTAAACTGAGTGCTCGACCGTGTGAAGTGACCTGAGGCGGCACAAACGGATTGAAACGGAAAACACATACGTGTGAATAAAGGCATGAGAGGACGCCATGTGCACTTCATGCGCAAGGAAAGAAACGGTACAAGAGCAAGTTAATTTTACAGCTGCAGCTCGCTCCATAGACTGTTCCAAATGCTTGGTGTAACGTGGGACTTCTGGGATTGAAAGGAAAGTAACTGAGTTTCATTGCCTCGACTCGGGGCATCGGCAACATTCACCTCGGTAGGGACCCGATGGATCCATGTGTCGAAGGTCATCCGTTGCTCAAGGCGTAGGAAGTGTTGGACAAGCTGGTCGGCCGCATGGTTGTCGCATGACATGCGAATGAGAGAATGAAGTGCAGCTTCGTTGTCCACATGAAAGAAAATGGCCGTGCCTGAGAGCAGGTCTGGCCAGAGGTGAAGTGCCACCAAAATGGGAAGGATCTCGAGGTGCAAAATGCAGTGAGATCCAAATATTGTAAGTACTGAAAGAGCCGGGGGCTCGAATGAAAAGTGAAAGCGGGGATGCCCAAAGAAGTCCACAAGGACGCCTCCTATGGAGGGCTTGGAAGCCTCCAAGGCACCATCTGTAAAAAAAAAATGCCAAACGAGGCGGTCCTTACTGCTGACTGCTCTTGGCATGGAATTGACAAGAGACTGCAAACAGCGCTGTAAAATCCTCACAAGCGACGGAGGGGCGCGAGAGCCTGGTGCCAGGGCAGAAAGCTCAGAGAAGAGAGGCATCGTGAATGGTATCGTCCCGATAATTGACCGTGCGCAAACTGCATGCGGCCTCTCAATCTGCGAGCCTCTTTGGGTGAAAGGGAATGGCTTGTCAAAAGCTTTTGCAAGCTAGAAGCCAAGAGATGGATTCGGGCCTCGGTGTTTGCCACTTCGAAGACCCCAGAAACTAACTGCTCGCGTGAGGTTGAAGGCAACCCCAAGCGCCTGAAACACGGCTGAACGGTGGGTTCTTGGAGGGCTTGTTACTGACCTGGAAACCCAACAACGTGAACAAGGACTTGATCAGGTGCGTGGCAGCGTTGGCGAGCGGCTCGGGCACCACTGTCGGGAAATCGTCATAGAAGCAGGTCCAGGGTAGGCGAAAAAGGCGAGCGCCAAGCGCATGAATGGCCAAGCTAGTGCGCAAAAAGGCGTAAACCGAGGCTGAGCTGCCAAATGGCATAGTCAGCATACGGTAGCACCTCGGGCCATGCATGGGTTCGTACACGCACATGAACGAGTGTGTTCGGTGCGCAGGCGCAATCGCCAGCTGACGGTATGCGTCCTGAAGGTCGAAGGCTCGTCCACGCCAGGGCACCTTTTTGTAACTGCAACACCGCTAGAGCAAGGCAGCGATAAAATCAGTATCACGCAGGACGACCTTGTTGGCGGAACCGACGGCAGAGTTCAAAAGATTGAACGTAAAGTCGTCAATAGGCCTGCATTTGTCAGATTGCAAAACATAGAAACGCGGGCTGATGACGGAAGTGCTTGGCACGTCCGGGACCAAAAAGGGGCCATCTAGCCAGCCCTGCTGCAATTCCGTAAGTGTAGTGTCAAAAAGTGTCTGGTCAGCTGCTGGATCATCTGTAGGCTGGCAACGGGCCAAGGCGCGGGCCTGCAACGCTGGGGCCATGCGCTCTAAGGAGGCGACATCCACCGCAGGTGGCTGTGGATGCCTGGGCGCACGAGGCGAGCAACTGCTTCTGACGCGGAGCAAACTCTTCGGCCAGCTGAAGCAAGGATCTGAGCCTTTCTGCCCAGAAGGACAGGGCATCATGCGTGGGACATGTTGCAACGAAGTCGACGGCCTCCTCCAGAAGTTGGCCGAGAGGGGGCAACATGTTGGCTGGGTGCTGCACTCCTCTCATAGAATGCATGTGCTGCACAGGGTTTTAGGGCATGCAACCCAAAACTGATCTGGAGCGGCCTCTGGCGGGTGCAAAGGCAACACGGAGCCTTTTGGCCAAGGGCCGGCCGGTAGCCGCTTGCCGCGAAGCCATGCTGCGTCGAAAGCTTCGCGGGAACAACTGCAAATCAAAGGGAGATGGCAAATTTGGAAACACCCACGAACGAGGCTGAAACTTCACTGCAGCTCGAAGGAACAATGCATCATCCCTCCAGTGTGGCAGCGCTTGGCCTAGGAACATCGGCCGGGGGCGGCTGTGCGGAGGCAGGGAGTCCCTGAAACATCGGCAAATGGCTTGGCAAAAGGGAAGTGGGTAAGCGGCTTCCTCGGCGGTGTGAGTGCCGCCGGAATCTTTCCACGGGGCATGGGAATGGTTGCCGTCACAAGTGCGGCAAAGATTCTGGAACCAGGTGGGAGTACCCTTCAGGACAGTGTGCTTGCGGCGAGCACCCCCATAAGCGCAAAAGTGGACCTCGGTCTGCGAATGCTCTGGGAGTGCGCTCATCATGGAAGTGTCCCACATATAACTGCGAGCAGGGTTCTCGATAAGCCATGGTATGCCGTGCTGGCTGCACATGCCAGCGACAGCGGCCGCGAACGCATAAAGGCTGTTGGCACTGGTCACCCTAGCGAGGTCATGGCCGTGAAGTGAAGGCAAACCGTCTGGATGCTGGCCTGAACGGAGCGGGTGCGCAACGCGTTTCCCATTGCTGTAGGCTGGAATATCCCTCGCGCGGGGAGCAGTGCCGCACGGGGGTGCAAGCACCACCAGGGCCGGCAGCAAGCACCGGAGTGTGCTGAGCAGCAACTGTTGGGCGCCAGGCTCGCGCAAGTCCAACTGCAAAACATGCCACCGCTTTGCTGGTACATGATCTACTGCTACTGACTGAAAACCCATGGAGACGGCTGTGGAAGAAAAGTTGCACGAACCTGCAAAGATCTCGACCACACAGGGTGCGCGGCCCTCAGGGCTGCGGGTAGGTGTGCAAACAGAGGGACTGGCCGAGGAAGCGAGATCCTCGGAAAGGCCGGAGGCCGAAGGAAAGGCATGGTCTCTGGCAGGGCAAGGCCCGGTTAAAGGCCGGGCACAGGGTGCTGGGGTCTGTGTGCCCGAAGTATGACCGTGAAAGGAAACTGCGACCGGAGGAACGGCGGGGTGCACCGGGGCACACCCACCAGGCACAGGGGCCAAGGGAAAGGCACCCGCAAGGGGAGCACTGGGCCGCACAGGGGCAGACCCAGAAGGCACAGGGGCCTGGGGAAGAGCTTCTCGGGGAGAAGCGCTGGGCCGCACAGGGGCAGACCCAGCAGGCACAGGAGCCTTGGGAAGAGCTTCTCGGGGAGAAGCGCTGGGCAGCACAGGGGCGAACCCAGCAGGCACAGGGGCCTGGGAATCCTCACTAGGTGAGGTGGCAGGATGCACAGGGGCATGCCTGCACGGCGTAGGAGCCGGATCGTTGGTAATAGGAAAAGAGGAGGCGGCTGGCTGACTTGGGAAAGAAAAGGATGGTGGTGGCAAAAGGGGCACTGCAGCGGAACAGCCGAAACTGAATGACCCACTGCTAGCCATAGCATGAGCGGAATTGGCCGGCTCGTGCTCGGGTCACAGGACTGTGCACAAGGTATAGGGGTGAGACCCAAAGCACTTCATGCACTGATGCTTCAATTGGCACGGCTTCTTCTGGCATGGCCGCTCCATGTTGTAGTTCCAGCAGAGCAATTCTCCCTGCAAGTTGCGGCCTTTCAACCCTTTTCCTTGCAAGGGCGCCGGGAAACTGGGCTGAGCCTTGCCACGGCCCTTGGACTTGGCGGGGGACTTGCCACGCCCTTTGGGTGAACCCTTGGGAGGTCCTGGTCGATTGACTCGCTCCGGGACGGCGCGCGAGGGCCGAGGGAGCAGCTGCATCGCAACGGGCGGAGTGAGCATGAGCTCTTGGATGGCTTGGTCCACAGGGAAATCATGATCACTTGGCAGGGAGGCACCCACCTTGTGGGATACACTCATCCACAGCTCCTTGTCTGCCGCCGTGAGCTGCTCCAAAGCAACTGGCGTGAAGCCTTGTGGAGGCTGTTGTGTAAGAGTATTGAGGAGGTAAGTGTGCCACTTTTGCAAGGCGTCGAAGGTGGCGACGCCGGCGATTTCAGCCGCTGCTGCACGTCTGGACATGGCTTGCTGGACTCGCAGGCCATCCGAAACGTTGGCATGGCGCGAGGCCTGACCCTCCTTCAAGGAAAGCTTGCCATCCTGGCTTTGCATGACTTGGAGCTCCTTATTGTACGAGCGAGCCGACAGCTCTTGCTCGCGGCTGGTGCACCTGTGAAACGGCACCCAACGCACGGAGCGGGCCTCCAACATGGCGCTGAAAGCGTCCACTAACTCGTAAGACGGTTCTTGATGGCGTGTAAGGTCAATGCCAGGAAGCTTCTCTCGAAGCTTGGTGAGGCGTGCCTCCCGTTCCACTGGCGGGAGCTTCCTCACCACATCGGCCGCTGAGCTTGCGCGGGCCACTTCCTCTTTGAGGGAGGCAATGATCAAGGTATGTGCAGTGAAAAGCAAGCGCCGAAGCGCGATTTCCTGGCCGAGTGGTACCGAGAGACTGCCAAGCGTCTCGCTGGCCCAAGCTCGCAGCGAGGTCTCATCTGTGGTGCCTGGGGTACCCGCCGCAAAGCCCAGCTGGGCCAAGGAGGCGATGCCCTTGTCGCTAAGGGCCTGCACCACTTCTTCTACGAGACCCACCTGTTGGGCGCGGCTGTCAAACTCGGACTGGCTATCAAGCAAGCTCATGGCAACTATGAAATGATAATCTGAAACTCGAGCCGACAGCTGGAGAAGTGGGGTATGCACATGACATGCACAAACTGAACATAGGAAAGCTGCGCTAAGGTCGGAGCGTTTGGCATGTGCCTATGCGGGCGCACATGCGTGAGTGCACAGGCCGTCTCTTTTCACGGCACTATGCAAGACAGGCTGGAGCTTGATGGGTGAGCAAAGCACCTATCCTTTTTCCTTCAGCATTCGTCGTGTCTGCCAGAGGCATGAAAGCACTGCTTGCACTTAGGAAAGGGTTGGTGAACCACGTGGCCCACACTCAAGAAACGGTCAGTATTGGTCCTTCCACAAAGAAGGCGCTCTTCAGAGTCGCCTTCGGCGATATGGATTGTTCGCAACTTCTGGTGCTGAACCAACAAAAATGGAGGGTGAACGGAAAAGAACGGCTGCTTGAAAGCGGCAAGAGCCGCAGCTGGGCTCTCATCGGGGTCACCGAGGTCCTCTTCGGTGCTCTCAGGCACAACCTCGTCTAAAGAGGACGAGTCGGAGTCGCTGGCGCGCGGCGACTGGGGGCTTGTCGGCCCCAGCGCTGACTCTGCTGTCACTGCGGTAGTGTCCGCAGACACACTTGCAGAGGGTGGCTGAGGCAAAACTGCAGGAGCGGCGTCATTGCCGTCGTGCGTGCCGGGATCATTGAATGCAAAGTACCCGGAGCGTGTGGTGTCAGGGGAGAAGGCCCCCGAGGCTATCAATGACAGAACCCGGACCAAGTCCCTCAAAGGTGGTGCCAGAAGGTCGCGAGAGTAGGTGTTCACTGACAGCTCTGTTGCGTCCACATGGTAGCCCAACAGCTTGCGCAAGGGGGAGATACTCCCGCTTTGGCTACCCAGCTGAGGCAAGTGGCTTTGAGGGACCGACTGGTGGGTACGGGTTCGCCTGGTTTGGCAATCTTAGCGAGGATGGAATTCACCTCTGAAGTATTGAAAGGCCGTGGTGTGTCTCCGGAGAACAAAGCAAAACTCTTTGTTCTTCAGCACTCGTCGTGTTTGCCAGAGGCATGGAAGCATTGCTTGCACCTAGGAAAGGGTTGGTGAACCAACTGGCCAACGCTCAAAAATCGGTCAGTATTAGCCCTTCCGCAGAGAAGGCGCTCTTCAGAGTCGCCGCCGGCTATGTGTATGGTTCGCAACTTCTGGTGCTGAACCAACAGAAATGGAGGTTCAACGGAAAAGAACGGCTGCTTGAAGGCGGCCAGAGCCGCAGCCGGGCTTTCATCGGGGTCACCGAGGTCCTCCTCTAATGCCTTCGGGCAAAACGTCGTCTGAAGACGACGAGTCGGAAGCGCTGGTCTGAGGTGACTGAGAGCTAGGTCGAGGCAGAACTGCGGAAGCAGCGCCATCGCCTTCCTGAGCGCCGGGCTGATTGAATGCAAAGTACCCGGAGCGTGTGGTGTCTGGCGAGAAAGCCCCTGAAGCTATCAAAGAAAGGACCCGGGCCAGTTCCTTAAAGGCGGCGCCAGAAGGTCGCGAGAATAGGTGTTGACTGACAACTCCGTTGCGTCCACATGGTAGCCCAACAGCTTGCGCAGTGGGGGAGAGACTCCCGCCTTGGCTACCCAACTGAGGCAGGTGGCTTTGAGGGACCGACTGGTGGGTACTGGTTCTCCCGGCTTGGCAACTGGACGAATCAGTGGCGGGGTGAGAGCTCCTTGGACTGGAAGGCTAAGGCGTTCACTAGCTGATACCCAGTTCTGGAACCAATGGCATCCGCTCAAGGAGAAAATAGGCAAGGTGAGCGGTAGGACAAGGCGGCTCTTGCCTCCGCTCTTGGAGGTCTTATACTCACTTGTGTTGAGCTGGTAAAAGGTGTTCCCGACGTAAGTGACCCCTTCCGGGGCATCGAGCTCGAGGCTGGAAGCCCGCTGCAAATCCATCCAGCGAGATCTGGAGTAGAGGGCAACGAGAATGCCCCCAACAATGTTCACCAAGGCTGCGTCGTCAGAGTCCGTGAGCCACTCTAACCGCTTGACCTGGCAAACTAAAATGGCCGGCTTCTGCCGAAGCGGCGGGGCGGCCTGCAGGGAGTGTGTTGCTGAACCTTTCAAAAGGGGGCTGGAGAAGAAGTCGGCATCAGCAGCGCACTGAAACGTGTGAGCAAACCACGTCAAGGACTGATATCCTGAAGTGGGGGCCGAGGGTGAGGCATCCTTGAGTGCCTGCATCCACTTCCATGTGGCAGACACTGTCAGAGGAACCCAAGGCAAATTGCGGTCACTGCACCAAGCAAAGTAGCGCTCGAGGTAGCCGAGGCGCGCCTTCAAAGTGGACTCACTGCGGCCGGAAACAACATCTGAAACAAGCTGCCACCCCATCCATGGGTCCTCATCGGCTAGTGCCTGGGACAGGAGTCGCCTGCAGCCTTCAAAAGAATGAGGAGCCGGCTCACCAGTGCGTGCCGCAGGGTGCTTTGACGCAAGGAGGCAACGGCAGGCTTGCGAATGAGTTGGAACGAAGGGAGGCCCTCCAGAAGGTCAAGCTTGCGCTTAACTGTTGTGCGCGGGAATGCCTCATCCAGTAGCTCGGCGGCACTGGGCCCCAAGGTGTCAGCGCGAGAGGGCGGCTGGAGTGACTGAATCGATGGCACTGCTTGCAGCTCGATGGCACGTTGAGCAAAAATTGGAGCAAAGGCCGGAGCCTCCCAAGGAAAGGTGAGGTCCATGTGGCTGAGTGCAGGGACTAAACACTGAGACTGAGCCAAAGGCAAAAAGAGGTTGTCTGGAACGCTTCTGCAGGAGCGTTTGCTGAAACTGAGACTGGGGCGGAATTGGAATGGAGAGAGGCCTCGGCACGAAGGGCGCAAAAGAAGGCAAATGGATAATGCAAATGGCCGCACTGAGAGGGACCAACGCGATTTTGAAGGGAAGGGCAAGGAAACCGAAGCCCACAAAAATAAAACACAGGGAAGTCGAGGGGGACCAGGATGTGCAGAGCGCAGCACTGGAATGCCAGAGCTGCAGGATCAAAAGTGCACTTCTGAAGCGGCATCCATTTGGGTCGGAAAAACTGGCTCGCGCGCACTGGGATACATGACTGGGGGCACGAAGGAGACTGCGATGAGGATGGAGGGGGAGCATGCAGAGAGTGCGCCTGGCAGTAGGCCGAGGTATGTGAGGTAAATAAGCTGCTGACAGGAGGGCTGAGTGGAGGCTGGGAGGCTTGTACATGGAGGGGAAAAACGAGGGCTGCAGTGAGAGATGGGTGGCCCCGACCATGTCGAAAGGGACCACAGCATCGATAAGGGGGGCTAAGCGTCTGCAGTGTGGATAGTCCTGGCGCGAAAGGAGTGCAGGACAAGGCGGTAGGTTTGTCCTCGCTCGTCCTTCACGGCTTGCCCAACTTGAGACCAGGAGGGGAAACCGTTCGATTCTGCTGAGAGTGTGGCTCTGGAATGTCAGAGCCACAGGATCAAAGGTGCACCGCTGAAGCGGCATCCACTTGGGCCGGAAAAATGGTTCGCAAGGCCTGAGGCTGGCACAAACGGAGGCCTGAGCGTGCAGTAGCGCGGCACTGGGATGCCAGAGCTACAGGGGCAAAAGGCGCCCTTCTGAAGCGGCATCCATTTGAGCAAGAAAAAAAATTGGCTCACCCGGACTGAGGCTGGCTCAAATGGAGACCTGAGCGACCTGAGCGTGTGAGAGCGCTGCACTGGAAGGCCAAACTACAGGATAAAAGGTGCACGTCTGAAGCGACATCCATTTGGGTCGGACAAATTGGCTCGCACGAACTAAGGCAGGCACACATGGAGACCTGAGCGGAACCATGCACGCAACTGATGCACACAAGTGGAGCTGCTAAAGTGGCTATCAGTTTCGAAGGGGGGGGCATGGAGGCCTAGTCGTGCAAAAGGACCGCACTAGCATGCCACAGCGGGAGGGACATAAGTGCACTGCTGAAACGGCATCCGTTGGAAGTGCAAATCCGTTACAAACGACTGAGGCGGGCACGCTGGCGATCAAGGAGGCCTTGGTACGAAGGCGTGGTGGAACGCAGACCGAACCCTGCACGCAACTGATGCACGCAATTGGAACTGTTAAAGTGGCAATCAGTCTCCAAGGGAAGGGCAAAGAAACAAGCTGCAGGAACAAAAGTGCACTGCCGGAGCGGCATCAGTTGGAAGTGCCAATCCGTCGCAAACGACTGAGGCGGGTACAACGGCGATCTCCTGCACCTGAGCGGGCACACAAGGGTGCGACTGGCAAAAGGACAGGAAAAATTATGCAGGCTGCGGGCAAATTCAACATGGAAGGCGACAGAAACGGGCTTGAAAAGAAAATTGCGGGGGCGACACACTTTGAATCCTGCGGCGTGAGCACAAGGCGCAATCAACGCCTATGAGGGGCGCGTGTGCGCCGTGAGGAGCCCTGCTTTGGGGCGGACTTGGCAGCTCGGGAGGCACCTGAAACATGGCCGCCTGACAGGGCACGAGCGAGGCGCAAGGAAGACGAAGGGGGAAAGGCAACTGGAACTTTCAAGAAAGTGAACTGTGCACCCTTCTCCAAGGCCCGGGCTGTGACGAACTGGAGGGAGTCCTGACACAAGGCGAAACGGCCACCCCCAAAAGGACCCGAAAAGGGGGGAAAGGGGCCCGAAAAGAAAAAGGGGGCAAACGGCAGAGCATCGAGGTCCGAACGGACATGCACCTGAGCACGGACGCGTGTCGGGAAGGAACTGCTGCGGAAAAACAACTCACAAAACACGCAAGATCCATGCAAAACCATGCAGTGCAAAAGCGGGAAAAAAATCTAAGGCCCTGAAATTGGAAGGAAAGGAAAGGTTTGAGCCTCAAGCTGCAACTCAACAGTTAAGGGCACCCGTATAACGCCGCGAGTGCAAGCACTAGCAATCCATAGGCTTGCTGCACAAACACTGCCTGGAATCGGATGTGCGGAAAAGGGTCACGCACACCCCCCCGGCTGTTGAGAGCCTAGGGGTGGACCACCCTAAGCTCTCAACAGCCGGGAGCGCTCCCAGCTGTTGAGAGCTTAGGGTGGTCCACCCCTAGGCTCTCAACAGCCCCCTTGTTTTTGAGTACCACACTTTCGGGAATACGCCGGGAATATAAAAAAGCACACGATTTCAGCCAAAACTTTTGAAAACCTGGCCTTGTGGCCAGCCGAGTGGGATGCCGCGTTCTGATTGATGCCGATGGGCTCCTCATGCATGATGTTGCTGAAGAGCGGGCGCTCCATGATGCGCTGCAAAGCAATTTCCAGCTGCGCATAGTGCGCCCGATTCACATCAGCCACCTCGCCAGGACCAGGATCCGCGGCGGCTGGCGCATCGTCGGCAGCGGGCACCGCGGCTGCCGCTGCTGCCTTCGCCTTGTTCTTCGGCTGCTTCTTCGGCGACATGGCTGCCAAGAAGCGTGGTGCGGGGCCCGCTCGCTTAGAGCAATCTCAGCATCAGCGAGAATCACATTGATTTGCCACTGTTCAGTGGTTGAAGTTGCTGGCCAGCAATCACAGTCAGCTCAAGCTGCTGCTCAGCAGCATCATTTTCACGCAAACATTGTTGCTGCTCAGCAACAGTCTGAACAAGCACTACGCAGCCAACATCATGTTCATGCCAACTTCATTCAGTTGCTGTTCAGCAACTACAAGTTCAAACAGTCGCATGAACCCGTCAGTCGTTTCAAGAGCTTGTTACTACTGCTGTGTCCGCCTCACTGCATCGCATCGAAGAGGCTTTATGCCTATAAACTTGAACTTGTGTCCCGAAAAGTGGTTTGTGACATTGTGTGCCAACACTTGTTTTCGTGACACATTTACACTGATTATTATTATCCACCGGGTTCTGCAGGATGTTTGTTGTAAGCTACGTGCCAAACAAACAGGTTGATTGACAAAGTTGAACCTTTGGCGTACTTGTGACATTGGCTATGTTGCATATCTCCAATTTATTAAAATGGCAGGCTGTTGCATCTTGTTGGAGCTCTTGTTTGGCTTGTGTTGCTTTTCAGGTCAACTAAGCAAAAGGATATCCTTGGTTGCTCAGTGTTGCTCACTGATCAGTGGCTAATTGAAGATTTCAAAGCCACTTCATCCCCTGCAAACGCGTCTTGTTTTCGCCACTCCCCTGAGTAAGTACAAGCAATGCTTGCGACAAGCAAGGCCACATCCGCAGTCCTCAGAACAACTAAAAACCAACATGGGTGACAGTATGAATTGTAGCACCAGCTGGTTCAATGCCACTGACTGAGGCCGCGTGGCAAGCTCAAGGCGGAGGTTGGGCGTCAGGACCCCGTGCACCGCCGATGAGTTGGAAGGGGTTCACAAGCCACACATCCCCCTTTTGGCGATGCACATTTTGCAAACGAATTTGAGAAACCCATTCTTTTCAAATATGATGGCTTCATTTGCCCGTGCAGCTTCTGCGTCAGAAGCAATTGCGACGACTGTGAAACGCCGAGCTGCAGGAGTCGCAACGCGCAAGTCCGCAAACTGTTCCCAGCTTTCAATCGCCTTCCACTTGCACCCAGCATGTTGCATTGCGTTCTTGAAAACTCTAGCAATGGCAGGCTTCTCACGCTCAAACGCCGGGCTGACAAACACCTTGCGCAAAACGTGGATGGCAGGCGCAAAGTGCAGCGCGATGCCCTTTTCCCCCTTGCTGTCAGAGTACTGCTTGTTGGCCAGCATGCCACCCAAAAGAGTTGCAGCAACGAACACCTCCTCCTGCGGGTTCGCTGGGTCCTCCACCACGAAGCCTTCCGCATCCCACACAAAGCGTCGCGCTCTGTCACGCGCAGCCCCATGCACGTCTTGAAGCCGTCAACATTCTTGGGCAGCAGCAAGTTGGCACTCCGAGCTTCCTTCCTTGGCAGTGTCTTGATGATTTCGTCGAAGCAGCATGGACAAACAACGCGATTTCAAGTGAATCTCCAGCTGCAAAATAAAATAACACAACTCTGCTTTAACGAGCGCTTAGTGACCGTGTTCGCTGCTCATCGGTTTTCGCTACGTGTTGCCGAACGGCCAGTGCCACATCAACGAGGTCCGGCTCAACCTCGTCCTCTAACAGCGCGTTCTCAAGGTAGCTCTGCACGCGGCTTTCATATTGTTTTGTTTTCTGAAAGGTCAGCTCGTTCGCCATCGACTCTGACCAGATTCCTGACGATCCCCTGGCAGCAGTTGACTCAACCGTCGCAATGTCCACTGGTGCTGCCGCCTTGCTGTCAATCCTGCGGCCCTTTCGAACATCGTTGACCGTCAAAGTGCAGCCTGTCTGCTTGCGCTTTATGCCTTTGTCAAGCCTTGTCATGCAGCTTGCTCGGGGCTTACCAAAGTACGCTTGCCAGACCTTTGGCCGCTCTTGCGCAAAGCTGGTCATGGGGCGTGTCGGTCTTGGACAGCAGCAGCAGCTGCTGCTCGTCGCTTTGTGTAGCCTCACTCCTCAGCACTGCCAAGTCAATGGCAGCGCAAAGCTGTTTAGCGTTCAAATCAGCTGCCAGGCAAACAATTGAGAAGAGTTACATCCAAGGTTGAGAAGAGGCACATGTGCTTGCTGATGCCCTCCTGCAGAATGCTGAATGATTGCTCGACGCCCGAGGTGCTCAATCCGTTCCATGCTCCGTAAAAAGACACTACCTTGAACAAGGCTTGGAGGTGGTCTTTTTGACGTCGACCAGCAGTCCGCGCACGTATTCTCTGCAGCGCAGTTTGCCAAGCTGTAAAGCTGCATGTGCGGCAAGTGGTTGCCTCATACATCGCGATGGGCTCGACCTCGTCAAACTGCGACCGGAGTGCAACTGCGTCCACTTGGAATACCTGAGCCATCCGCTGCAAAGACCGATCCTTGAAGGCAATGTGGCGCGCTTCGTCTCGTTCCACACCACGCTTCTTGACAACATCAAAAACCCGGAACGATGTCAGAATATCATGCTCTGGGAACTCAGCTTTCAGCGTGTTGGTGGCGAGAACGAGAAATGCTTGGCACTGTTCAGTGCAGGCCAGCAAAAGCTCCGGACTGACCCGGCCACGACCCCCGATCGTCTTAGCCTGCTGACGTACCTGAACACCACGCGCAAGAACATGTTTCTAAACTTCAAAGCGCACGCTAGGCTAACAGATGCTGAACCATCCTTCATGACGTGTTCGCAGCAAACGTAGAAACCATTTACTCGATGCAGCTTCAAGCGCCATAAAACCCCTTGGTTCCTCAAGCAGCTCCAGCATGTAAGCCGTGAACCCTTGAGTGAAAATTGCGCCCTGGTTGATCAAGCGGTGCAGGCGTGCCAGCAAGGATTCCACCTCGATGGGGAACTGACAGGTCATAGCTCTCAGTGTCCACTAGCCTGAGCAAGCCGCTGCATTCGTCGCTAATGTCAGCGAGCATGCTGATCAGGATGAGGTGCCGCTCGCTCATGGCGTCCAGGTACTCAAACGCAGCTTTGGCATCGTCGCCGTCGCGCTGGGTCGCAACCCAGACCAGAGTCGAGATCAGAGCATCGATGTAGATCACTGTTCTTTGTAATGGCAGCGAGCATGATGCAAACCGGTGCTTTGCAGCTTGGAGATGCTTAATACGCCTGCCATTGCCGCCGTTCTTTTCGCATGCCACAGCAAACCGGCTGAATACGCCCTGCAGCGTCTGCGAGAAGTGGATCTTCTGGCAGATTGAGTTCGAACCCATGATGTACCTGTTCATGGTGTCTTTGATTTCGGCCACGGCGTCCCATGGCCTTTTCAGCACCCTGGTACCTTAGTAGTCAAGATTACACGCAAGGTTGCACGCAGAGCTAGATTCCCGGCTGTTGCTCAGCGCTTCCCTCGGCGCCTTCCCGGCCTTTTGTCGCAGCCTTCTCGAATCCCGCCCTCTTTGCTAGGGTTTTGTTTTTTTCGGTTTTTCGGTAGGGAGGACTTCTCTAGAACACAAGCTTGCGATCGGAAAAAGATTGAGACGTCAGTTTGACAGATCCATAGAAGAAGCCAAGGCACAAGCGTGAGCCCTGTCTCTTTGAATCGAAACCAGGTTTGGGAAGAAACTCTTGCTCACTCGCCCTGCGCCCTGCTCATTGCTGGCAGCATCCGCCACAAAGATCGTCACCGAGTTCCGGAGGTGTTCGCGCAGGGAAGAGTCCATCTCTTGAGCGCATGGGCCGCCCCATCCGGGCGTGGCAAAGCGTTCAATGACACGTTCCATTGCCACAACCACGTTGGAGATGGTCTCGCCGATAACTTCTTGGGCGCCCAGGATGCCCTTCTTGATCTCCAGGTTTGGGGCGCAGGCGGAGAAACGCATCAGCAACCGGTTCTGGCGACCATCCTGCGCTATTGCTATGGCGGAGGCACGCCGGATGAAGTCGCGGGAAATCTCCCGGTCGGACTCAGCCAAGCACCACTGCAAGCGAGACAACTTCTCTCGTCCACAGGGGTTCTCGCCGCCAATCCCTTGCCTCAGCGAGCATTTGTTCAGCCTGTGGTCCAGCGCCTGTTTGAACACATCCAGCCCAGGGCAATCCTTGTCTGCCTGCTGAGAGTTGGTGAAGCCAATGACCTTCAAAGCGCGCTGATGCTGCAAAGACGCGTGGTGCCTTTTGATGTTGCTCAGGAAAGGCGTTGCAACCGTGCCCCGTGCAAAAGCATTGTCCATGGCCGCCTTGTTGCACACGACGCACCCAAGCCCTGCATCAGCGGCATCGCCAGCGAGCACCAGCCAGGTGCCGATCGTTATGCCATCTGCTTGGATCGGAGAAGAAGCCTCCCACTCCTCTTGATTCCGAAGGAACAAGCAGCGCCAACAAGATGCTGGATCTGGGCAGCTCTTCGCATGACAGAAATTGGCCTCACGGGTCACAGGAGTCAGCCGCTGAGCTGCTTTGCCAGGCTGTGGCGCAGCCGCCCATCTTGAACGAGAGCCCGCCGACTGCTCCGCATCACCCAGCGACCGCCGCTGCGGGGTTGCGACATGGCCAAACCCAGGAATCATTTTGGTACCACAACGCTTGCTGCTTCTCTCTCTTGATCAGTGCTTTTTCAAAAATCTTCATTTTTTGTGGGACAAACAACTTTTTTGCGCTTAAAACAGACCATTGTCATGTTGGTTGCCACCCTTTCAACTTCGCTCAGCAATGAACATGATTTAACTGCATTGAACTGCATTGAACTGCATTGAACTGCATTGAACTGCATTGAACTGCATTGAGTTGAACTGCATTGAGTTGGTTGAACTGCATTGGTTGGTCATGTTGCTTGAGCAAAATGCCGACACAGCAATGCCCATGATGAACCCAATTTTGGGGTCGAGCAAGCGTTGCAGGCGTTGCGCTGGTTACTTTAGACGCAATGGCAGATGATGGAAAGCTTCGGCCTCGTAAAAACCGGCCGTCGCCATACGCCATCATGAACATACGCCGTCGCCATACGCCATACGCCATACGCCATACGCCATACGCCATACGCCATACGCCATACGCCATACGCCGTCGCCATACGCCATACGCCATACGCCATACGCCTCCGGAACTCCTTCCTCTGCTGAGAGGATGGCGAGGCCGAAGTGGAAGAAGCCCCAAATGCAGAAGCAACGCGCTTGTAATTGAGGAGTAGAAGTCGCCTAATTAATCCAGGCTGGTGTGTTTTGACACAAGCCTCCTTTTAGCCAAAGGCTGGCGCTAAGCTACCAGGTCACACTAACGGGGCGGGTGTGAGGAATTAAAACGAGTGGCATGATGAGACTCATTTTGCGCTGCGACAGGTGCTACCGCTGTGAGCAATAACTCAATCACCACCAACTGTCTCGAAAACAAGGCGCCCTGTCTCAGAAACTTAAGATTGCAAGCCACTGATCAGCAGCGAAACCATCGCATGACAATCAACAAACCAAAGCCGCAAAATCGGAGCTGCTGGTCAGCAGCAATAAGTAACTATGACGAAAGTAATACGAAGCGAAGAGAAGTGCCCTTGTTTTCAAGAAACGTGTTGGCTGGCAAACCACACCCAGCAGAGACCCAGAAGTAGGCAATATGATTTGCAGACTGCTGAACAGCAGCCCCACCGTGGCACAATCAGGCGCGGCGGGCCTGCCGCGCCACTGCTGCGCGCTGCCGCCGGCGCTGCTCCGGGTGCACCTTGGCTTCTTTGTTGGGTTTTGGCTTCTTAGTTGGGTCGGACCAGCTGCTGCTCAGCAGCTTCATCAGACAATGCCTGCTGAACAGCAGGCGCAACTGATCACCTAAGTTGAAGACCAACTGCAGTTTGGTCAGACCTGCTGCGCTGGACCTGCTGACTGCTGTTCAGCAGTTCATGGACCAGCTGCTGCTCAGCAGCTTCATCAGACAATGCAAACGACCGCTGAACAGCAAGCCCAACTGCTGCTCAGCAGTTTCGTCTGCTGCTCAGCAGTTCATTGGGTTGGACCAGCTGCTGCTCAGCAGCTTCATCAGACCATGCAGAGGACCTGCACAGCAGGCCCAACAGTTTGGACCTGCTGACTGCTGCTCAGCAGTTCATTGGGTTGAACCAGCTGCTGCTCAGCAGGTTCATCAGACACTTCCTGCTGAACGCAGCATTGCTGCCAGACCTGCTTCGCAGCAGGCCCAAACTGCCGCGAAGCTGCTCGGCAAATTGGGTTGGACCAGCTACTGCCCAGCAGCTTCATCAGTCAATTCAAAAAACCTGCTGGACAGCAGGACCAACAGCTGCTCAGCATGTTTCCACTTATTTGTTCCACCGGCAGCAAGGCTCAAAGTTGGAGAGATACGGTTTCGCACGAACAGCTCTCAACAGCAACAGTAGCATGACCCGTGTCACATTGTGGACATTGATAGCACAACAACGCCGCATTTCAGGAGAAGACTTGCATTACACACTTTGCATTACATTAAACGCATGGCATTCACATTTCAGCTGCGCGTTACATTGAGATACGCAAAAACACAACATTACATTGCTCTGAGTTACATCACATCGCATTACATCGCATCACGTCACATACGAAACACCCGTCATTCATTCCTTCCTTCCTTCCTTCATTCATTCATTCATTCATTCAGTCATACACTCATTCATCCGTTCATTCATGTATCTGATTTTATGTTCCCTCATTGTATTTCATTTCATTCCATTTCATTTCATTTCATTTCAATCATTTCATTCATTCATTCATTCATTCATTCATTCATTCATTCATTCATTCATTCATTCATTCATTCATTCATGCAGTGTTCTTTCAGTCATTCACTCAATTCTGCGTTCACAGTCGTTCATGCATTCATTCAGTCATTCGATCCATTGACTCACTCACTCACTAATTCATTCGTCCATTCATTCATTCATTCATTCCTTCATTCATTCCTTCATTCATTCATTCATTCATTCATTCATTCATTCATTCGTTTCATTTCATTTAATCTCACTCCATTCATACATTCATTCATTCACGCATTCAGTCATGTCATTCAATCATTTGATTCATTAATTCATTCATGCATCAATTCAATTCAATTCAAGTCCTTCATTGGTTCATTCACTCATTCATGCATTCATCCATCAATTCAGACGCTCATGCGTTCCTTAATTCTTTCGTTCGTTCATGAACTCATTCATTCATTAATTCATTCATTCATTCACTCATAAATTCATCATTCATTTGTTCATTCATTCAGTCATTCATTCATTCACACATTCATTCATTCATTCATTCATCCATCCATCCATCCATCCATTCATTTCATTCATTTCATTCTTTCATTCAGTTCCATCACTCGTTCATTCATTCGTTCATTGAGTTCCACCAGTTGTTCATTCATTCATTCATCCATCCAGCCATCATTTCATTCATTCATTCATTCATTCATTCATTCACTTCACTCACTCATTCACTCACTCATTCATTCATTCATTCATTCATTCATTCATTCATTCATTCATTCATTCATTTCATTCATTCATTCATTCATTCATTCTCTCATTTCATGTCATGTCATTTCATTTCATTTCATTTCATTTCATTTCATTCATTTCATTACATTTCATTTCATTTCATTCATTGCATTCATTTCATTCACTCATTCATTCATTTCATTCACTCATTCATTCATTCATTCATTCATTCATTCATTCATTCATTCATTCATTCATTCATTCATGAATTCACTCATTCATGCATACACTTCATTTCATGTTGCGTCGTTTCATTTCATTTCATTCAATCACTCACTCATTATTTCATTCATGCATTGAGTCATTCAGTCATTCATTCATTCATTCATTCATGCATTCATTCATTCATTCATTCAGTCACAGTCAGTCAGTCAGTCGGTCATTCAGTCGTTATGTCATGTCATTTCCTTTCATGTCATGTCATGCAATTTCTGTCATTCGCTTGCTTCATCGGTTTTTTAATAGAAAATATTTTTTTAAAAGACCTTCGGGGAATTAGACGTGATCCAAAAACAGCACGAAGGACAAGGACGAGCCCCGCAGTCGGACGACTTGGCCTTCCAGGTCTGTCAGCCGGAAGCGCAGGTGTCTCAGGGTGATGGGGCCCCGAACGGCCATGAAGTGAGCCGGTCTCCACGATGGTGCCCACGCCGCTCTGGACAGGATGTCGTCCCCCAGATTGTCCAGCACGCGGCTGGCGTTGGCCAGCTGGGGGCAGCGGAGGTAGACCTCGCTGTATGCCATCATGCGGACGAACTCAAAGACCTGCTGCCCGCCAGAGACGAAGCTGGGGCCAAGCATGTGGTCGATGCTGAAGGGCTTGGTCGGCGATGCGGCCGGCGAGGTGGGGTAGTCCACAGCGTCTGGGAACTGCTGCTGCAGCTCCAGATCGTTCAGAATGAGGCGGTTGCCGTCGTAGGCTACGCTGTGGTCTCGCTATAGGTAGCAGTAGCGAAGTTGGAGCTGATCCAGTCGGGAGCCCGTGTAGGCGCCTTCCGGAAGGAGCGCCCAATTCAGCGTGCCGAGCGCGGCGTCTACCCAGTACAAGTAGCGGCCCCGGTCTGTCAAGAGGAAGCTATCGGCGATTCTGATCTTATAGACGGCCAGCCTGGCATCGCTCTGCAGGCGCAGAGACTCTCCCAGGTCTACCTCGAAGTCGCTGTCCGAGCCGGCTACCCTCTTGCGGCTGTCCACGTAGATCGTCGTCATTCTTTTCTTTAGGAAGCCACCTGTTCGGCGAACGATGGGTGGCTGGACTGCTGCGACGGAGGTGCAGCAGGAGATGTTCTCACACCTCGCGTTGATCAGCGTGGAGCTTGCGAACAGCTTCTGGCCCAGGAAGCTGAGCGCCGCTCCCATCGGCTTCTCTTTCCAGTGCAAAACGCTCTTCGAAGCGCATGTGGAACATTTGATTCTTTGGCTTGAGGTAGTAGACGAAGAGGAAGCTTGTAGGGCTCTCGAGTCGCCTGCTCGTAGATCCTGTGCAGCTTGTCCTTCGGCAACAGGGCGCTCAGCTCTTCGATGACGGCGTCCAGCTCGTGCTGGTTGCGCAGCCTCCAGCAGCAGAGAAATTGCATGTTCACCCGCACGGCTGCGCTGATGAGCCTCAGCTTCTGGGAGCTCACCCAGGTGCTGATTTGCAGGCGCCGACCCCTGATGAAGAGCGTATCCAGGGCGCCGTGAGGTTTGTGGAGCTGTGGGCTCGTCGCAGATTATCAGCACCTGATACAGCTTCTTCATCTCCAACTTCTTGGATGTCTCGGTGATCTTGCGCTGCCTCTGGATGATGCCCCGCAGCGCCGCCTCGTCCCACTCGTCCCAGTAGGCTTGCTCCTGTTCGGTATTAACACCCAGGTCCTCCTCTATGTACTTCTTGACGGGGACCCAGCTGTCGTCGATATTCACGCTGGGACTGAAGATATAGATTTTCTCGAAGACTCCGCGGTATTGCTCCAGAATCATGCTGATCAGCGCCACGGTTTTGCCGGACTTGCTGGGGCCGAGGAAGATACCTGTGCATGGTACCAGGGGCACCACGGGGTCCGAGGGCTGTTTGCTGCTATACTCAGCCGTAGGAAACAGCTTGATCTTCCCCATCTCCTTTGCCTTACTTCCCAAATTCGACGCAGGGAAGCCGGGCAGTGAGACCGGGATAAATCTAAAGGCTGGCATGCAGCTGAAGTACATGGGAAGCAAATCGTGGTTGGCTCCACACGTGGACCGGCTGCTGGGGGACGTCGCTGTGCTTCACTCTCCCTTCTTCGGCTCTGGAAAGCTGGAGTACTACCTCGCAACCCGGCGTCCGGCCCTGAAGGTGCGCGGCGTCGACGCCTTCGAGCCCGTCGCAAACCTGCACCGCTGTTACTTGAGGCAAGACCCGGTCTTCCTGCGCTCCTTGCTGCGCCTGGCGGGGCGCAAGATAGACAGGCGCTTCTACTTCAGTCACCTCCTGCCGGGCACTCAGAGAGGCCGCGCCGGGCGCCGGGCTGCCTGCTCATACGTCCTGCTGCGCAACAGCTTCTCGGGAAAGCGGGGCTCCTTCATACAGCAGCGCCCGCTGGGGCTGAGCAGCGTGCGGCGTATGCAGCGGCCACCACGCAATGTGACCGTGCGATGCCAGGACGCGCTGGCCTATCTACGCGCTCTGCCCCGCCAGGCACCCCGACAGGCCATATGCCGATCCGCCCTACATCTTCCCAGGCCGCAGCATGAACTACTATGGCACGAGGAGGCGGGGGCATGACCTGGCCTTCCACTCGGAGCTCCGAGACGCGCTCTTCGCAAGCGGCCTGCCCTTCGTCCTGAGCATAAACGATGTGCCTGAGGCCTGGGAGCTCTACAGCAGGGCCGGCTCCATCACGAGGCTGTGCTCTGGCAAGAACGGCTCCAAGCCAGAGCTGCTGGTAGTGCACCGGGGCAATCCTGCTGTGGCGACAGGATTGAGTGAAGCAATCCTGCGCTGACAACAGGATTGACTGGGGCAATCCTGCGCTCACAACAGGATTGACTGAAAGGCACCAGGCCCGCACCAGGCCCGCACCAGGCCCGCACCAGGCCCGCACCAGGCCCGCACCAGGCCCGCACCAGGCCCCGGTATGGAGCGAGGTCGGATTTCCGACTTCGGTGGAGAGAATTTTGGCTCTTAGACGAAGCCGCGGAGCTGGTTTCGCTTTTCCAAGCCTTTTGCGCACTTTTCGGCCCCAAAGAGAGCGGTGACGAAGCGGTGACATTGCGGTGAGAGCGTTTTTGGGCTAAAAAGCGCCGTTTTGGGACGGTAACAAAAGCCGATGGTGAGATGGCTTAGGCGTTGGTCTCCGGAGCGACGTTTGGGAGGTTCGATTCCACCCCGGTACCTCGGCGGGCTGACGTGTTAGACACCGGTGACATCGGCGGCAGGCTGACGTGTTACATGGAGAACCGAGCGGTGACAAAGCGGTGACAAGCGGTGACGAGTTCAGCGGGCTGGAATTCGCAGGCTTTTCGGGCCAGAAAACGGATTTCGGAGCACGGCGAACACCTGGAACCGGTTTTCGGAGGAAAACGAGCGAATTTGGAGGCCCAGGCACCACTTTTGACGCCGGACACGAAAAAACGCACTTTTCGGAGTTGACCGTTTTCAGCGCTTTTTGCACCAAAAACGGAGCGGTGACAAAGACCGGTGACATCGGAAAAACGTTCAGCTGGTTGGTGTTTTGCAGGGTTTGGAGACCAAAAACGCAAAAAGAAAAGGGAACCATAAGCCTTCTTTCCTTACTACTACAAAGACTGCCATAGACATAGAGCATACCACCTTGGTGCCAACAATGTAAACGGTGAGGAGGATATCGTCTGCGGAGTACAGCGTGCGTCGTGTCCAGCGCCTTTCTGCGTCATAGGAGACATGCATTTGTGTAAAGACTTCTTCCTGAATTCCTTCAGCGCTGCAGGGCAGCGCAAGGACATGCACGGAGATTCAAGGAGGAGAGCCTGAACATCAATGCGATGAGTGCCACGCAGGTTGACACATCGAGCATTGAGACACAGCCTCTAAAACTGGGAGGTGTCCTCGGGACCAGGAACCACACGTGACCAGAGCCATCAAGCTGCCTGAATCGTTCCCAGTGTCCAGGGGAGTCCAAGCGTGCTGCGCTTGGTTCCGAGGTCACTGAGCGATTGAGGCCAGCAGAGAGTGCCTCCAGAGCCGTTAATGTCGACCTGGTGAGGTCCCTTGGCAAGTAAGTCTTCAGCATATGCACGTGGGACATCAAAGCATCTTGCACAGTAACGGTATGATAACGCCGGCCGCCTGTGTAAGTACATATCCAAGCTGGTGAAGCTGGTGTAGGCCGGCGTAGGCTCATGGTAGGAAAAGTGGAGAGTAGCTTGAATAGTGATGCCAGGATGAGTAAACTGTGCATAATGCTCAAAGAACACAAGGCGGTATACTCCGTCTTGGCAATTACTGGGAAAGGATACCCGTGCTCACTGGCAAGCAATCTTAGCGACTCAAATGATTCAGGTAAGATTTGTGCAGCCAGATATCCGCAAAATGGCGCAGCAGCAAAGCCTTGTTCACGCAGAACTTCATAATTTTTTTTGAAGCTGGTCGTCATGTTTTTGAGCAACAAAGACAACTAGATCCTGCACAAGCTCATTGTGGTTACTGCCAAGATAGGCCTGGTGAAGACTGACAGCGCAGGCTGCGTTGGTGTTGGAAAGAGTACTCACTCATTGGTGTCACTCTGGCATGCGTGGCTGCCGTGGCTAAGGTAGCTGACAACGTTGGAGTTTCGTCTATCTCCATAGATTCGAAGACCAAAGGGATTGTTTGTATCAGCATTAAAGCCATTACGAATGGGCAAACAGAGATCAAGAGATGAGGTATCAAAGGTCTTAGGAATCGCAGTGACTAGGTTCCAATCGCGAGAGAGATTTTCAATACGAATACGACTTACTGGTGTTTAAGCGAGAATGGGGGAATACAAGGGTTTAGCAAAATGGTGAAACTCTCAGTGTCAATCTCTCTGGTTTTCATTACAGATGATGATGTGTGCCACAAAATCGATAAGCATGTGCATATGTACAAAATTATATTGCAAAGAAATGCGCATAGCAAAGCATGTGCATGTGCATATATAAACACATATGCATAAATATGCAAACACATACGTGCACACAGGTGTGTTCCACTGGGTACAAACTTCAACGTGGCTTCAAGCAGCTTTGGGGAAGACTTCATCAAAGCCCCCCTCACAAAGAAACAAAAACACACACCAAGAATCAACCACAGAAAGCTGTTGTTTGTGTGATAGCCCTAACATGCAAGCGAAGACTAGCCAGCTTCCAGAAACATGCAAACATTAAAACATGTCAAGAGAGTATTAAAGTCAAGATCTGCTGACCTGAATTCAGAAGCCGTATTATTTCATTGTTTGTTACGACCAGCCAGTCAATTGTTGTTAAGTGTGTTCCAACAGCTCCCTGGCGAATCCATCCCTGTCTGTCAGAAGGGCCGTCGACGCCATGATCAAGGCAAGGAAAACTAATTAGTAGACCACTGAACAAGTGGCTAGCCCTGCACAAGGGCACTTGTTTATGTTCGGATGGCAGGTTTGCGCGAAAATGGCAGGGCTGCTGAACAGCAACCCTGGCCAGGGGCGGTTGCCGACCAGCAGCCAGCAAGCGAAGCATGATACATGCGCTTAGGACTGCCCATGATGCTAAACACATGTTTCAATTTCAGCATGCATCCGTACCATATTTGTGGTGGTTCATGCATGTCAAGGTATACCGACCAGCCAAAGCCAAGACTTGCAAGCTTGAAGGGCCACTTTTTGATATCTTGTCATGCTGGGGGTTGCTGGCCAGCAGCCCAAAAAAACAAAACATGGCACGCGCTAAGGGTTGAAATTTGTGGCCTGCAGCCATTATTGTTAAGATCTGCTGACCAGCAGCCAGCTGAATAAGAAGCCTTAATTCATTGTTTAATTCATGTCGTGGACTATGCAGTCAATTGAAGGTTTCCAGCGAATCCATCCCTGTCTGTCAGAAGGACCGTCGACACCATGATCAAGGCAAGGAAAACTAATCAGTAGACCACTGAACAAGTGGCTAGCCCTGCACAAGGGCACTTGTTTATGGGCGGGTCGGACGGCATCTCACTCCAGGTTTCATGTCAGCAAAAACGGCAGGGCTGCTGAACAGCAACCTTGCATTTGCTTCAGGATATGTGTTATTTTCACTCATTGTTTAATTTTTAAAGGGAATCTACCTACTGGAAATAGTGCATTTTTCCAAGGGGCTCCAAAGCAAGTGGATGCGATCCTGGCAAAGGTGCCCATGAATATGTGAGTGGCGGTTGCTGACCAGCAGCGACCAGCAGCCAGCAAGCAAAACATGATAAACACGTGCAAACATATCTTTCAAGTTCAATTTGCGGTCATGGCATCCACGCCGTACTTGTGATGGTTCATTCATGCCAACGTCAAGATCTGCTGACCGGCAGCCCCTGAAGGCCACTTGTGCTGAGGGCTGCTGACCAGCAGTCCAGAACGAAAAGCAGAATGGAAATAAATCTGCAACATTGTGGTCTACATGCAGTCCTGTTAAGATCTGTTTTGTTGTTACATGTCATGGGCCTGCCAGCAAGTTAACGATTGTCATGGGTGACAGGTCCCTCGGAGAATCCATCGCCGTCGACACCATGACCAAGGCAAGGGAAACCTGCACATGCTAACTTTTCCGTGAACAAAGACGCCTGCATCGAAGTGTCATTGCACATCTCAACTCAGCTCAGTTGGCAAGAGTTCACAACGAGTTCACAAGGTAACGTGTAAACACATGAAAACGGTGCATGGTGTACCATCAAGGTAAACACCCCGCCTCAGACACAGTCTCTCATGGACTTTGTCTGCACACACAAAACTGCACGTTTTCTGGCAGTCTATGTTGCTGCATCCAAAGAGTGTGAAACGCTAAGCAAATCCCCATTCCAGCAAACCGGGGCACATTTCTCTCATGCTCCCTTTCGCTTCTTCGCCACAGACTTGGCGATTCCAATGCTTTCAGGAAAGCAAGTCTTGCATCTTGTGTACTTGTTCCTGATGGCGTCACTCTCAAAGATCATAGTCGGGTTTCCAGCTGCCAGCCATTTGCAACTCTTCTTGTGATATTTCTTTCCAGTTCTCGTGATCCAGAACTTGTTCTCATGAATGCTCCGGATGTACAGCAAGAACCACCGCTTCAATTTCAATGTAATCCGAATGCACAACCAAATCATGCAAATAAATGTGAAGGCAATACAAAAGTAAATCAACCACTCAAACGGATAAGCTTCGGTCTTTTCCAGGCTCAAGGCGTCGTCACCAAATGTCGGCTGCACGAGTGACTTCATCACAGTCAGCTTCAACAGCCGCTTCGCAAGCGTGGAATTGGATCCACTAACCTGAGAAATCCGCCTGTCCTCCAGTTCAGCGCGAATCTGCCGAATTGCACCTTTGACACTGAGCCTCTCCGTTTCCTCATCAAATTCATCTTCTCCGACTGGGCAAAACTCTTCATCACAGTATCCAAGAAAATACTGCAACATCCGGCTCCTTTTGGCTGCAAGAGATTTAGTGCAAATGTCACTCAAGTTCCAAGTGGTATTCACAACACCAGGTCGAATAAGCTGCTCCTGCACTTTCTGCTGCAACCACAAGATTCGTCCTTCCAGATGCTTCATCCGTCCAGTGCCCTGACGATTGATCAGCGCCCTTGCTGCGCTGCTGTCACCAAGAAGGTTCACGGTGGGTCCATCATCATACATGCAAAAGCCAATGCAATACTTCATGTGAAGTCCGTCACATGCACCTGACACTGCACTGTAATATTCAGCTTCAGCAGAAGATAAGCTCACAACCCTCTGGGTGCGACTCGCTGCAAACAAACAGTGGGTGTCCAACATCACGACTACTCCACCTGTAGATCTCCTGTTCACTGGATCTCCAGACCAGTCCGAGTCTGTGTATACCTCAAGACATGGCTTATCCTGCTGCTTGCAAATCAATCCACCGCATTGCTTAATCTTCTCAAAGTGCATCACATTGGTTCGAACTCCTCGAAGGTAAGAAACCAAATGTTTCAGCAAGTTGAATGCACCAGCAGTGGGGTCCTTCATCTTCGTCGCAAGAAAACGAATAGCAAACTGCGCATGTACAAAATCCGAAGCAATGTACAGTAAAATACCAACACATGTGCGATAAGTCGATGCAATGTTTGCACTCAATTGCTCAGTGCAAACCATCCACTTGCTCAGAGCTTCTCCAGTTGGCATCGGTGTCTTCCTCACACGAATTGAAGAAAACTTGCTATCAGCTTCACTGACCATTTCAAGCAACTTCTCGATGTGCTTCGGGTGTGGGCTGATATAAAGCGAACCATTCTTCAACTGATGGCACCTCTTCAGAAACCACACGTCATGATTTTCTTCAAGCCAGTCCACATTGATGGTATAGTCTTTTGACATCTGCTCCACAAGTAGCAAAAGTTGTGTCTTGGTTCCAACAACCATCATGTCATCAACATGAATCAACGCTAGCAAATCACCGTTTCTGCTGCGATAAATGACAGGGTTCTCCACACACGCCTCCAGATTGCACTTCTGCTTGAGAAGTTTATCAACATCTGAAAACCAATTCGCCGCCGCGTCTCGCTGTCCAGGTAAGCATTTGTGGAGAATGAAACCAACTTTGCGATTGTCAACATACGCAAAGACCACTGTGGGTTTTGTCTGTTTCACTGTCAGAAATGCATCCTGAAAGTCCAATGTCAACATACACCAGTCATCATGGTGCTGCATGATTGATGGCAGCAGCTTGGAAACATTGCTGCTGCTTGCCGGCGAGAACAATCCACCGTCCCGTTCGCACTGCATCCACTGGAACTCTCGTCCCACAAACCTCGCTCGTCGAAGCCAGTACGGCTTGTTGTATCTGCGCTTCGGTCTCCAGCTGATGACGAAACGTGTTGAAAGTTCTCTGTGATTCTCCGGCACGCCCTTGTCAACATCGTACTGCTCAATCACACCCAAGGAAATCAATCTGCTCAGTTCTGCCTGAATTGCAATATCGTCGATTGCTGAGAGTTGTTCTGCATCAAGTTGAGGTTCTTCCATACCTCCTTCATACCACAACGCTTCTGGAATTGTCAAAGTTGTAAATCCTTCATGTTGCGGATTGTCGCCATGCTGCTTGTCATGATTGTTCATATCAAATTGCCAATCTTCATCGTATACCGCAAAACTGTCAATCTCATCTTGCGAAAACTCCAAGACGTTCACCTCATCATTATGATGCAAAATCTCGCCGTTCACCAAGACTTGTTGCATCTCCTGCACCACTGCATTCACATTTCCCGCATGCACCGGAGGTGCATCGAGTTTCTGTCTCTTCGGGGATTCCACCTTTGCTTGTTTCGCCGGCCGCTCATCCACAACTTCTGGTCTTGGACCAGGTGCGACAGCAGCACTGCCACTTGCACTTGTCATGGCAGCATCACCAGAATTTTCTGCATTTCCGGGAGTTGCCGCCACATCTGCACTCAACTGCAAATTAATGTCTGCTCTGCTCGTCCCCGCCTGCGAAGGCGCATTGTCATCCTCCGCCAGTGGTGACTGCTCTGCATCACTTGTGCTTGATGATGGTGGATCTGACGCTTGCTCATCCATCACCAACTTCTGTGCTTCGGGCACTTCCGGAATATGGTTCTTCAAGAAATCACAAAGAAGCGTCCCATCATCCACAGGCAAGTAATACTGTTGCACAGGTTCTCCTGTTTTCGGCATGCGGCTAGCACTGACACAACCAGCCACAATTCCTGGGTTCAACCATGTGAATCCAGCTGTAGTCCTCAGCAAATTGGCATTCCATTGCTGTGCGACCCGCCTGATGGTGCGAGTCACAATCAGTCCACCTGAAAACGTTGACACGCAATGCATGTCTTGATGCCCAACTTTGCTGAGCCAACAACCAGACACAAACCTGGCTTCACCTTTGTTGCTCGGCCTGACCCTTGCAAGAACATTCTCACCAAAGCACACAATTTTGCCGCTGTATGCCATTCCTGTCACTCGCTCATAAGCACTGATGCCCTGCGATTGCGACATCCGGTATCTGTTCAAAATAAATGCCGAGTGCTTCCAGGCCCATGTGTGAATGGCCGAGATGCTTGGCACTTTGAAACCACTGCATTGTTCCACCTGGTCAAGCAAACAGTTCGCCTGCTGTCGCAGCGATTGCACCGCCTGTTCAACGGCACCATTTGCCTGATGATCATTCTTCGCAGTGAAAGCTTGAACAGTTCTAAGTCCTTCACTGAGTCGGGCACGTTGAACCGCACTTGACAGATAGCCAAGTTCTCCATCTGACTTCAAAATCACTGCCTCGTAGCCCATGAAGCTGATGAACTTGCAAAGTTCACCAACCAAATAGGATTTCCATCTGGGTCCTCCCTTTGCAGGTGTTGGGATGGCATCAACATAACCAGTCTGCTTGTCATGCACAACTAAGCAAACCAACTTCTCATCTGTTCGACCACGGCTCGTAAAACAGAAATCAAATGAAATTGTCGGCATAGTTTCCTCCTTGACCTTCTTGAACACATGTCGGTCTTCCCGGCTCCGATGTGCCTGACAGATTGTGCACCAAGGCTTGAAAGGCATGTGTGTGAGCTCATGAAGCGCTTTCTCACCAGCAGAAGGCTCTTTGGGCACAGGCAACGTCTTCGGCGCTGAAGGTGCGCTGAGCGAATCGCCTGCATTCTCTCCCGCCGGCACAACTGCAGGTTGTGACATCTTCTTCTGATGCCTCACAAGACGTTTGAACACCACGGCTTTGCCACCTGAAGTGCCAATCTCATAATGCCTGCAAGCTTCACGCAAATCTTTCAAGCTGCTTGTTGCACGCAAATCAACTCCATTAACTGAAATCACAACGTCTGCATCTTCTTCTTCTTTCTCATCTTTGCCACCATCGCTGACGATCACTGGGGCGCCAGCGGAGTCTTGATTCTGAGCTTCACCACTCACCTGGAGTTCCTGCTGACGAGACTCCTCCTCTGCTTGATTCATGCTGGCGTCCAACACAGCTGCGTCTGCAATATTGCTCGCACTGCTCACAGGAAGCACACTGATTTCTGGGGCAGCGACCACATGGCCAGAACTGCTTGAACTCACGCTCTTCTGCTCACCTCGTCCCTGTGCCAGAGCGTCTCCGGTTCCAAAGAATTCCCTGCTCACAGCATCTTCATGCAAGTATTCAAAACCAAGTTGTTCTGGGGCACATCTCTCCTTGTAAACCAAAGTCAAAAGAAGAGTAGTTGGAGTTGCATTTTGAATCTTCTCTCGCACTTCTGCATTTCCAATCTTAGTGCCGAACTCAATCAGTTCCCAGCGGTCGTTGATCCAAGCAATTGTGGTCTGATAGACCGCTTCATCGCTTCCGAGTTCACCAAGTGAATCAACGAACTGTTCACCAAGGCTGAGCAACGCAAAACAGTTTTCGTCAAGCTGCGTCCAAACGTCATGCAAATTGTCATCAATGAACTTCATCAAATTGCTGTTACCATGAAACTTCACCAGCCTAATGTCCTGCTGCTGCTCGGCATCGTCCTCCCACAGCATACATATCTGTGCCTCGGTCTGGAGCGAGTTGCGCCTGAAATTCAGCGGTATCGAGGTATGCTCATTCGTCAAATACGCCGCTCCATCCTGCTGTTGAATGCTCCAGCCGCTACGAATCATCTTGCCAAGTGCAAGCAGTGGACATGTAACTGGTGCAATCAGGAAAACTTCTTGAATCTCACAGTTTCCAATCTGCAATCGGACTTTGCGAGCGCTCTGAATCTGCATGCGACCACCTTGTGCATCTCTGAAAACATATGAAGGTACTGCAACTGCTGTTCCAACATGTTTGTACTCACAAGGTAGTACAGATACGTCTGCGCCTGAATCCAGGATCAGGTCGATCGTCTTCTCATAAAGTCGCCCAGAGTCCAGGCATGCAGGGATCATGCGAACATGCACATCTACTGCTGCTGGTTCATGCTGAGTTTCATAGAAAGCCACAAACTGATCAAACGAAGATTCGTACAATTCTTCAATTGTCTGTGCTTTGTCATTGCTCCATGACATGACTGAACCAGTGGCTTGAATCATGCACACATCTGACACAGGATCAAAATACTCATGCTCGTCAAGCTCATCAAGTGCATAAATGGTTAAGTCGTACTGCTCATTGCCATCATCAAGCTCATGGAACGCAATTTCTTGGTCACGCCACAAATGTTGAAAATCAAAATTCCATGGGTCGGCTCCGATTCTGCGCACTGTTCGGTAAGTGCTTGCAGAAGGCATGGAAGAAGTGGATGTCTTCGTTGTGGTTGACCCACCATCTTCATTGTTCTGCTTGGCAGTGGAGGTTTCATTTTCTGCTTCAGCACGCCTAACATTGTCTTCAAGCTCACGTTTGAGCGCATAGCAGTCGCGCTTCCAGTGTCCTCGCTTGCCGCAGTGTAGGCATGCTTCTGGGTCCGCATGCTTTCCATCTCGTTTGCCTTTGCCACCACCTTTGTTTCCTTTGTCGCTCTTGCCTTTCCCTTTGTGGTAACCTTTCCCATCACCTTTTGAGAAAGAACCTTCTCCTTTGCTCTTGCCCTTTCCTTTGCCTTTGCCTTTTCCTTTGCCCTTGCCTTTGTAACCATCATGTCCAACACGATCAATGTCCATAGGCGCGGGCCCTTTGTTGCCCATACCAAAACTGGTTGCCAAGGGTTGGTTCCAACGTGTCTGCGAAGTATCCCATCTTGAAATCAAAGTTCTCACATCTGAATATTGACTTCCTTCAGACAACGTGATGTTCAAATAGGACTTGAGTTGGCCTGTTGTCGCACGCAAGACAGTTGAAAGCTTGATGTCACCGTCCAGCTCTTTGCCTGAAACACGTCTGTATTCATCAAACAACTCTTCCAACTTGAGCACCTGCTGCATCAACGAAATCTTCGGATTGAAATTCGGATAACTGGAAATGGCCGCAAGAATGGCCAAATGCCTCGACTTATTTGTGGGAGCCAAGTCTGCCTCCAAAACTCTGAAGGCTTCATAGCCATTCTGATCGGCAACTGCACGAAGAACAGCTCTCCCACATTCATGTAAAACACTTGCAAGAATGGACTACAACTGCAAAGACCTAGTCCTTGTGGCAGATGTCATATCCGTCATTGCAACTGGGACATCCAATGCCCCTTTGATGGTGTTGATGTCGCCGATGTAGTCAGCGTCAATTGCTGAGAGCCACTGAAGAAAATTCCAGCTCCATGTTCTCCACATCGCAAGCTCCTCATCTCGCGTATTCGCAGGAAACCGTTCCGGCTTGTTCAAGACCTTGGCCAGGTCTATACCACGAACACCATCACCTTGTCTTTCTTGCCTCATGGCCTCCAAGGCCGTCGCAGAGTTCTGTGCTGCGTTTGCAGCGTGCACGACAGCGTCTCGCATTTGCGCCATCAGCATCGCGAGGTCCTGCTGCGCTACTGTTGTAGCCTGGGCTCCATCCTGTTGACTCATACTTTCTGACGCACGTCCAACGTGCGCACACAACCAGAACACAATGAAAATCACAGTGCCATGGCTGTCACGTGATTGGGCTCAATTAATCGGACGCACCCGGGTCTTCCAGGTGCTCCGCTACCATGCTAACTTTTCCGTGAACAAAGACGCCTGCATCGAAGTGTCATTGCACATCTCAACTCAGCTCAGTTGGCAAGAGTTCACAACGAGTTCACAAGGTAACGTGTAAACACATGAAAACGGTGCATGGTGTACCATCAAGGTAAACAGCACAAGGGCGCTTGTTTGTTGGTGGGTTGGGTGGCCTCTAGCTCCAGGTTTGGGGCTTGGGCAAAATTGGGAGGGCTGCTGAACAGCAATGCCCATTAAAATATGTGAGGGGTGGCAAGCGAAACGCGACATAAAAACATGTTTGAAATTCAAGATATGTGGTTGTGCAGCCGGACCGCCTGCTGTGATTCAATTCGCATTCAGGTCAGCAGCGAAAACCAAGACTTGCAACATTAAGGGCCCTTTATTATCGCATTTTTTGTTATGCTCCGGGTTGCTGACCAGCAGCCCGAAGACACGCATGAACTTTCGGTTGAAGCATTGTGTTTGCCCTGGCTCACCCGTCGTTGTTTTAACCAAGGTGCATTCTGCCAGCGCTGACAGCGCTGCGGGCAGCGGGCATCCAGCTGGCAGCTCGCTGTTCCTTGGATGCAGGGTCAGGGGCGCGGTTTTTTTAAGCGCAAGCCAAAGCAAGCCGACGTGAAACGGGCACGCACGCAGCTCCCTTTTTGATCCGAAGGGAAGATTCATCGCGCCCACCGCCATCAGAGTCACCTGTCACAAGCGCGTCAAACAAACGGACAACTGCAAAACAACAAAATGACAGAACAGCCAATCTCTCCTCCAAGTCCAACTCGTCCAGTCACTCTCCTCATCGCGCCAGTCCTAAAACGGAGTCAGCCGATTAACGACGCATCACATGGCAGCAGAACGACAACACATCCCTTTTATGAGCAGCCAAAACTCCTTCTTTCTCTTGTTTGCATCCTCCTTTTTTTTGGCCTGCCATAGTCAAATCACAAACAAGCTGACAAGTTCGAGCATGGTTTACTTGAAGGGTCGGTGGCATCATAACTCAACCTCATGCGCGCATGGGTTGCTGGTCAGCAACGGGTTGCTGGTCAGCAACAGGTTGCTGGTCAGCAACAGTTGCTGGTCAGCAACAGGTTGCTGGTCAGCAACAGTTGCTGGTCAGCAGCAGTTGCTGGTCAGCATGGTGCTGCTGTCCAGCAGACCGCTGAAGAACTCAGTGACAGCAGCCGACTCACGCCTCATCACCGCTGCGCTTTGCTTTGCTTTTGCCCGCCTTCAAGCAAGGAGTGCATAATCTGTCTCTTGCCCCAATTCAGTCAATCCCCTTTTTCAAGCTGGCTCAAAGACAACACATTTTATGCATGGTGATGAGGAAATTCAACGGTCCTAATTTTACCATGCGCAGATCCCCAGAAATGCTAATACGCAAGCAGTCCTGAGATCCAGCTGCATCTGATGCATCTGGCGGCTTTGGCCTCGCTTTGAACTTGGGTGTGGTTGCTGGCGCCGACGCTGCTCCGCTGCTGCTTTTCTGCAAGGGCCCCAGCGGTAGCTTCCTTGCAGCTTTTGCTGGTGCAGCTGCGGCCCCGGCCGCCTTTGCCAAAGCTGGTGCTGCTGCTTTGCTGCTTTGCGGTGCTGTTGCTGCTGCTTTGCTGCTTTGCGGTGCTGTTGCTGCAGCCTTTGCTGATGCCTCCTTCTGCTCGCGCTGCCAAGCTTCCGTTTGCTCCTGCGCCCAAAGAGCGGCTTGCCGGTACTGCTCCTCTTGCGCAGCCTGTTCCTCCTGCGCTTGCTGCTGTTGTTGCAGCTGCTGCTGTTGCTGCTGCTTCTGCAACGCTGCCTCTGCCTCGTCCTTTTGCTGTTGCAGCAGCAGCTGCTGGCGGTAGAGTTGTTGCTGCTGCAACGCTGCAGCTGCAGCGGCGTCTTGCTGCTGCTGCAACGCTGCTGCTGCTGCTGCTGCTGCTGCTGCATGTGCTTGTTGTTGCTGATGCAACGCCGCGTCTTGCTGCTGCTGCAACGCTGCTGCTGCTGCTGCTGCTACTGCATGTGCTTGTTGTTGCTGACACAACGCCGCGTCTTGCTGCTGCTGCAGCGCTGCTGCTGCTGTTGCAGCATGCGCTTGTTGTTGTTGATGCAACGCCGCGTCTTGTTGCTGCTGCAATGAGGCTGCCGCTGCTGCTGCCTCTTGCTGCTGCCGCTGCATCATGATCATGGCTTGCTGTTGCTGTTGCTCCTCGGCGTGCTGATGGTGCGGCAGCGGTGGCTGATCCTGTTGGCGCAGCTTTGGCAGCGGCAGCACCCAAGGCGCCGCCCAAGGCAGCACCCGTGTCAAGGCAGCACCCAAGCCAGCGCCCAAGGCAGCACCCAAGGCAGCCGCCATGCCAGCTCCCAAGGCCAAGGCTGCACCCAAGGCAGCGCCCAAGACAGAGCCAGAGGTACGGCCCGAGCCCGAGGTACAGCCCGAGCCCGAGGTACAGCCCGAGCCCGAGGTACACAGAGAGGTACGGCCCGAGCCTGTAGAAGCGCCTCGTCCGAGCGAGCGCGCCACGCGCATGCTGGAAAGGCAGTCGGCGTACGACCGGCTGACGGCGGGCGCCAGCGTGCTGGTATGAAAAGCACGATGATGTCCCCTGAACCTCGCAACGAGCCTCAGATGCTCCGGTGGTTCTGAAAGACGTATCCGAGCTACGACCTGCAGCCGTTGCTGCTGAAGCGCCAGCGAGAGCTGGAGGAGGCGCGGGCCTTCAATAACTGGCTAGGGGAGCGCAGGCTGGCCCAAGAGGGGCAGCGGCACCTGGACGATGTGAGCCGGCTGACGGAGGCCGTGCGCCGCCAGGTCCCTCAGCTGCGCTACGCGCGCGCCGAGCGCAGGGGCGTCGAACGCGCAGCGGGCGAAGTTGCCGCGCAGTAACCCTTAAAGAGATGAAGACGCTTCGGTCCCACGGCTTCAGCCAGCGCCCGCGCTTCGAGCAGGTTGTGGGCTACCTGGAGCGGAATGAGCCGCTGCCCCTGGACCAGCCGGACCGCAAGGCCACCACGTTCATCACGAGCCACTTCTACTTGGACGACTTCGTGCAGTCCAGCGAGGACCCCAACCCGCAGCCTCTGCAGCACACTCCCCTGGAGGAAGGCTTCCGCACTCCCGCTGAGGCCACGGATGAGGACTTGGCCGGATGCGCCAAGGCGGAGGAAACCGCTTCGGCGAGGACGACCTGGCTGGAGACCCAGAGGCCGACGCGCTGACGAACAACGGTCAGGGCCCGCCCTCCATTACGGGCCGTTTGCGCAGCGCGGCCGACGGAGCGCAGGCAGCAGCGGACCTTGTGGGCGCAGGAGCAGCAGGGCTCGCGGCGGCGCAGGCCTTCCGCTCCCCAGCTCCCCCAGGACGCTGCTGAGTACGTCCGCCTAAATGCGTTGCCCCGCCCAGGGCCGCAGCCGCAGCCACCACCACAGATCATAGGCCGACCCGACGACGTAGAGCGCCTCCTGGACAAGGCGGGGCAGCGCGCGCAGGAGGTGGAGCGTGGCGCAGCACAGGCAGTGGCTGCGGAGGAGGGAGAGGTTGCGCCGCCGAGGGCGTGGGTGGAGCCTTCGGGTACTTGGGGGGCCTGGCCGAAGGAGCAGCAGCCCTCGCACCCACAGCGGGAGAGGTTGCTGGATGGCTGCCACGGCGGGAGTTGGTGCAGCGGCAACGGCAGGGTTGGCCGTGGGACTCGCAGGCGGCGCAGCCTACGGCCTGGCCCGCGGCACGGGCTGGGTGCTGGAGAACACGCTCTTCCGGCCTGAGCAGGGCAGTGAGGACGCGGCCGTGCAGGACGTCTGCGCTCCGGCAGCAGCACTTCCCGCAAGCAGCCACGCCTCCTCACAGTCTTCAGAGTCCAGGCGCAGACCAATCACACGCCCCGCCCCTTCTCCTGGGGCCTGAACCCAGTGACTCTGCCTCAGTCCCAGCCGAACTCCCGGGCAAGCTCCCGCAGCTCAGGACGCCAGAGCCGCCTGCCTCCGCCGAGCTACGACCAGCTGGCCCGAGATATCGAGGCGGCCTAGACTCTCCTTCGCCGTACGAGCGAAAATGAGTGTTGCGCTGCATGTAAAGAAGCATGGAGGTAGTCACAGCCGGAGCACAGGATGAGTTGATGCAGAGCCTGGACTACAAGCTGAAAACCAGCAACACCAACTACGTGACCGCGCGGCACGACGTGCAGTATTTTCCCAGCTCGCTGAGCTCCTTCTCTCCCGCCACCTCGAGGGTTTGCCGCATTCCGCTGACCAGCGGCACCTCGTTCATCGACCCCGAGTCTATCAAGATCGCCTTCAGAGTCAGAAACACGGACGCCACCAACCCGCTGGCGCCTGCCACTCCGAACCCCGCCCGTTTCATCCAGAGGATCCAGGTCTTCGCCAACGGCCAGCGCTGCGACGACATAAACTACTACGGCCGCACCGTGGCCGTGCATGACCTGCTGAAGGGCCGCGAGTACAACCAGAACAAGGCCGTGGAGGGCTTCGACGAGGTGAACAACTCTCGGACGCCCCGCGCGGTGCGCCAGAGCGGCTACGCGGACGTGCTGCTGCGCCCCACCATGGTGGGCATCCTGCGCTGCGGGAAGATGCTGCCGCCGCAGCTGAACCTGGTGATAGAAATTGAGTTTGCGGACGCCACGACTGCGCTGTGGTCCGAGAACGCCGGGGCGCACCCGGCGGGGCCACGCTGAGCACCGACTTCGAGATCCAGAACGTCCGAGTTCTGGCCTCACAGGTCGTCCTGGACTCTGCGCTGGTAGAGTCCTTCAACCGCGCGCTCCTCTCAGGAAGGTCGCTCGTGTTCAGCTACCCCACGGTGCACACGCAGCAGTCCACGGTGCCTCCGGGCGTGGCGGAGCACAACGTCACCGTCACGAAAGTCATGGGCGCGTTTGTGACCTTTTGGGACAACGACGCGGGCTCACTTGCTGGCCAACCCGGGGCAGGACGTGGCCCCCATCGGCGCGGCCAGGCAGGAAGACAGCCTCCTGCAGCTGGGCAGCCTGCAGTACCCGCACAACCCTATGAAGGGAGCCTCGGAGCACTTCCACTTCCTCTCGGTCCTTGCGGGGACCTACGACGACACGGTGCGCAACATCGACATCGACCGCGCTGGCTACCTGCGCCACAGCTTCATCGCGGGCTTCCCGACAGAGCGCGTGCCCAAGATGCCCCTCAGTGGCGTCAGCACTCGTTCGGGCGACCTGGCTTGGTTCACTTTCAAGGCGCTTGACGGCACGATGACGGATGCGTTCATCCACCTGATAGCCTATCAGCTGGTGACGCTCTCTGGGACTGGAGTCTCAGTGCTTGACTAGTAAGGATCCATAGCTCAATTGGAAGAGGCTCTGCAGCTCTGAAGCTTACAGACCGCGGGCTCGATTTCCACCCGGCCCTTGGGCATTCTTTTTTTCTTCCTTGAGCCGAGACGGATCATCGCCGAGAGACGGATCTTCCCGCCTCCAGCCCGGTGAGCGCCTCTCCTTAAGAGACTTTAATTCCAAGGTCCGAGACGGATCTTTCCATCTCCTGGGAGCAAGAAATCCCCGAATCTTCCAGCCTCCAGCCCGGTGAGCGCCTCTCCTTAAGAGACTTTAATTCCAAGGTTCCGTAGGACGAATTCTTTCCATCTCCAGGAGCAAGAAATCCCCCCCCAGACGGATCTTCCTGCCTCCAGCCCGGTGAGCGCCTCTCTTAAGGCTTTAATTCCCAGGAAGGGCCGAGGACGGATTTTCCATCTCCTGGGAGCAAGAAATCCCCGAGGACGGATCTTCCGACTCCAGCCCGGCGAGGCCTCTCCTTAAGAGACTTTAATTCCAAAGGTCCGAGACGGATCTTTCCATCTCCTGGGAGCAAGAAATCCCCGAGACGGATCTTCCAGCCTCCAGCCCGGTGAGCGCCTCTACCTAGGGGGCTTTTATTCCAAAGGTCCGAGACGGATCTTTTTTTTTTTTATTGGGAGCAAGAAAATCCCCGAGACGGATCTTCCAGCCTCCAGCCCGGTGAGCGCCTCTACCTAGGGGGCTTTTATTCCAAAGATCCGAGACGGATCTTTCCATTTGCTGGGAGCAAGAAAATCCCCGAGACGGATCTTCCCGCCTCCAGTGAGCGCCTCTCCTTAAGAGACTTTAATTCCAAGGTCCGAGACGGATCTTTCCATCTCCTGGGAGCAAGAAATCCCCGAGACGGCCTCCAGCCCGGTGAGCGAGGGGGCTTTTATCCCAAGGTCCGAGACGGATCTTCCCACCTCCAGCCCGGTGAGCGCCTCTCCTGGGAACAAGAAATTTCCGAGACGGATCTTTCCATCTCCTGGGAGTAGGAAATTTTCCGAGACGGATCTTCCCGCCTCCAGCCCGGCGACCGCCTCTACCTAGGGGGCTTTTATCCCAAGGTCCGAGACGGATCTTCCCGCCTCCAACCCGGTGACCGGCTCTACCTAGGGGGCTTTTATCCCAAGGTCCGAGACGGATCTTCCCGCCTCCAGCCCGGTGACCGCCTCTCCTGGGAACAAGAAATTTCAAAAAACATACCCTGGTCCGAGACGGATCATTGTGGAGACGGATCTTGTCGCCTCCAGACCATCCCTACAAAAATATTTGTTCGCATGGACCGAAGCGTTTGAGCGGATCGAGCATGGCTTGCACCGTCGCCATGCAGCACGCATTGACCGAGAGCCTGCTGGTCACCATGGAGGAGTGGGCAGCCAAGCAGCCTGCCGCCCTTCCGGATGCGCTGGAAGCGGTGGAGCGCATCTCCGAGCTGCTGGATCTGAGCGGCTTGTTCTCGGCGCTGCTGCTGCACCCTCGCAGAGACAGGAAGAGCCTGTCCTACACGGGGGGCATCCGAGTCAGCGGACTTGACTTCGGATTCCCCTGCCCCTACGGCGCTTTGGAGTCCTACCTCACGAAGGACGGATGCCGTGCGATGACCAGAGATCCCGGAGACGATCTTTGGTCGCAGACGTTCGACTGGGTGGCTCCCCAGCCCTCGCTTGGGCACCTCGGGCGACCCTGGCCGCGGCTGCGCAGGTGCTGGATTGCGCTGAGAAGCCCTGCAGCGAGCCGCTGATGCGCTGCCTGCACGCCGCGCGGCTGCTGATCGAAGATGCCGCGCGCACTTTGGAGGAGCTGCAGCTGTGGGGCAACCCGCTCCTGCTGAGAGTGACGCGGGAGATAGACGGGTGCCGCGTCAGCTGCAAGTCCTGCCCAAAGTGCGGAGGCGCAGTCTTCGGGCAGTGGCGCTATGCCACGTGGGGCGGCTTATTGGCCGCCGTCGGAGCGCATGCCTGCTAGGAAAAAAATGAGCTCGTTAGGGTCATTAAAAAATCTTATAAGAAATGCTCCTCGCTTCAGTCCGGGATGCTCAGCCGATCCGCAAGCTCTGCCGTGGCCGCGCTCGCAATCTCCTCGCACAGCGCCGTAGGAATGCTGTAAAGCAGCTCGCGCGACTGCCCCCTGACCCTCTCGCGCTGACCCCCCATGAGTCGAGGCCCCCCTTGAGCGCCCCTCAGATGCCTCCCGTCCTCCCACGCGTCGCACCGGCTGCCGCTCCTGCACAGCCCTCGGCTTGGTCTCCAGCGCATGTTGGTCCACAGTCGGGTCTGCTTCCTGTACGGAGTCCCGTACTTGCAGTAGGTAACGTCCACCCAGCGTGGGCGCTCCATGAACGGGCGGGTCTTCAGCAGCCCGGTGGCCGGATTCTCTATGACCCACATGAGCGGGTCGAAGTGCGCCATGATCTCAAGGGCTCTGAGCACCAGCGCGTCGCCCTCCTCGAGTCGTCGAGGGCGCATCGTCAGAGCTCGGCTGTACTCCGTGCAGACCGGGCTGGCCCAGACCATGTCAAAGTGCCCCGGCGGAAACAGCGGTAGTCCCAGCTCCGGATGTCGCACAGGATCGTGGGCTCAAATTTCGACACGATGTCCAGGGAGACGACCTCCCACCCAGCCGCCTTGAAGGCTCGGCCAATCGACTTTGTGCCGCAAAACAGCTCCAGCAGTCTCGGCATGTTTAACAATTACCACCAGCACAACAAAGCACGCACAGGCAAGGGCGCGGCTCAAGCAGTTTCGCATGCTCGGACCAATCTTTTTTTAATCGGAGACAGAAAAGGATGACGAGCCAGGCTAGCATGGGGAAGTTGGGCGAGGTGCGCTCCAATGCAAAGGGTGGCAAATTCTTGTGCATGGAGCCGCTGTTTTGGCAGAGCGAAGCTTCGCTGGAAATCCCACGGGAGCCCAGGGCCTTCTCCGAGGGGCAGCGCCCCAGCGTGAGCTTCGCAACCGACGAGCGCGCGAGGCTCTTCTGGGAGCGGGCCGAGACCGATCTGGTCGAGCAGCTGGCGGCCGCATCCGAGCGCGTCTTCGACGCGAAGCTCACGCCCGAGGCCGTGCGCCAGCGGCTGCTGCCCTCTGTGAGGCAATCGCGCGGCGGCGATTGGATGCTGAAAGCCAAGCTGCCGGCCCACGCGCGCTTCTGGAGCGCCGGCGGCACGTTTGCGGACCGCCCCGCTGAGCTGGCTCACTGCGCCGCGCGCGTTAGGCTGAGAGCGCGCAGCTTGTGGCTGATGAGCGGCATGTGCGGGTTGAGCCTTGAGGTCACAGATCTGCGTGTGGAGCCACCTTCTCGAGAGTGCCCGCTGTAGTTTCTTCCGACGCCGCAGCCTTTTTTCGCTCATTAAAACATTTCAGAAGGGCCACCCACGTCCTGGAGCGCCGCGAGCAGCTGAGGCCTGTGCTGAAGGCCGCCGTTGATGCCGAGGCGCTGAAGCGGGGAGCCTCTCTGGAGGAGGTGAGCCGCCTGCGCAACGAGCTCGCTCGGGGAGTGCCCGTGCTGGAGCGGCTGATAGCTGATGCGCTCGCCGGCAGGTTCCCGGCGGAGGAGGTCGACATCCGGGACTGGAAGGAGATGCTGAAGCGGGCGCAAGACCTGCAGCTTAAGCTTCGCAAGCGCTTGAACCAGCGCGCGGCTCGCAGCGCAGCTCCATGGCCGAGGAGCGCGGGGAGGAGAGCTGGGCGCCGATGGAAGCGCTCCGCGAGAAGCGCGAGGCCCTGAGACAGCGCCGCATTCGCACGCGCGATGTCGCAACGCTGGCCCAGATCGAGAGGGAGCTCTTCGAGGTGGAGGAGCAGCTCGTCAGCAAGAAGATCGCTGAGCGGCTGCCGGTCTCGCTGGCTGCCAAGAGCGCAACCCTCGCCGCCTTGGAG
>CAUJNA010001554.1:0-10000 GCA_963377175.1 Effrenium voratum
TCACTCACTCACTCACTCACTCACTCACGCACGCACGCACTCACTCACTCACTCACTCGCTCACTTGCTCTCACTCACTCACTCACTCACTCACTCACTCACTCACTCACTCGCTCGCTCGCTCGCTCGCTCACTCGCTTGCTCACTCGCTCGCTCACTCTCATTCGCTCACACTCATTCACTCATTCACTCATTCACTCACTCACTCACTCACTCACTCACTCACTCACTCACTCTCACTCACTCACTCACTCACTCACTCACTCACTCACTCACTCACTCACTCCGTCACACACACACACTCACTCACTCCTGTTGAGAGCTTCCACTCGCGACTAGTCAATTGTTGACAACGCAACACGTTTACTGCAAGAACAAAAGCTTTTCCTGCAAGTCCCATTTGATGGTCGCGCCCACTACGCGGAACTTTGCAGTTGCCACCTCCATGGCGTGGCACACCTGCCCACCATCAGTTGCAAAAAGCGACGCGTGGTCATTGCTTTGGGTTTTAGAGCCAAATATGACAATCTTGCGCTTCCTCCTAGCGCGTATTGAACCAAGAGGAGCGCACCAGCAACGCGCAGCCCTCCAACGGGAAGGAGCCCTTAGCAAGTAGGGGGGGAAGTGGAGAGAGACATCCGTACACGCAACTGTCCTGACTGCAACCGACATTGGGCGAACGTCCTGCAATTGACATGTGAGTGCAGCGTGTCAAATCCGAAGCAAGGCAACGGCGCACAATGTTAGTTTTTCTTCCTCCGATTTGGACGGTGTCACGCGGCCTGTGAAAGTTGATGTGTCCCAAATGAGTATGACGTAAAATTCTGGGGAGAGGATGTTTGTTGGTAACGCCAAGTTGATGTGTGTGACACAGTGTGTGCGTGCGCCTGCTTGCGCAACGCCTTGGTCAGGGGAACGCCCGAGTGAATATGAAAGTAACACCAACATTGGCTTAGCAGGACTGTCTACGATTTCTGCAAGCCGCGCGCGACCCTCTGCGGAGATTCGCGTGGTCGAGGTTCAAAAACTGAGGACTTTTTACGATTTCTGCACCGCGCGCGACCCTCTGCGGAGATTCGCATGGTCGAGGTTTCAAAACTGAGGGCTTTTTACGATTTTTAACATGCGCGCGCGACCCTCTGCGAATGTCGAGCTTCAAAAACTGAGGGCTTTTTACGATTTTTAACATGCGCGCGCGACCCTCTGCGGAGATTCGCGTGGTCGAGGTTCAAAAACTGCGGACTTTTTACGATTTTTAACATGCGCGCGCGACCCTCTGCGGAGATTCGCGTGGTCGAGGTTCAAAAACTGAGGACATTCTGAACACTTTGAGATTGATGGTTGTGCCTGCTGGTTGCACTTTTATGTTTGTGACGTTCCATGTGCTGTGTGCTCCGTAGCTCGATTTTTGACGCAAGGCTACTGTGCTGAACTTGGTAAGGAACACTCTTACTTGGTGGCACCAGGAGGCAAAAAGATGGGAGCCGCACGACACGGTTCACTTTTGGCTTCAACAGGCAAGTGTTTGAAGAGGTGTGTAACACTTTTCACGGCCAGTACTCTGAAGATGTAGCTCCAATCCACTTGGTTGCCCCAACTTTTCATCCTGTCTATTACTAAAGACTGCCCGGTTGCCGGGCCGAAGCTGACTTGGCTGGAGAGCAAGTCACACATTTGGAGTATGAAGACGGCGCCAAGGCAGAACTTGTTGACAATTGGCAGACGGCTGAAGACCTGCGTGCCAAACTTGCCTTTTGGAAAGACAGTGTTCGAACTTGTGTCTAGGTGCTTTGTCGGTGCCAAAGGCTGCGCCGAAGCCTGAGCCTTGTCCACTTGTGAGAGTGGAGGAACCTTCAGCAGTGCTACAGCCATGGCGGAACTTGCGCCTGCAAAGGTTCAAAGCACTTCCCGTAACCGCTCGCGCCAGGATGCTGGAGGCAGCCTACCAGACCACAATCCTGGAGCAACTTCGTCAAGTTGACCCACTTACGAACCAACCTTATGACCATGACTTGTGGTTCGAGCTTCCACTTGTTTGGCTACGTAATTCACTAGGTTCCACGGAACACTTGTGTTTGTTCCAGAGGACGAAGAATTCGTGAGAGGGCTTGCTGACGGACGTTTTTGACGTTGAGGGTGCGGAAATGAGGATGCTTGGCGTGCAGCAAGCAGGCGCTCAGCCTGTGAGAAACCTGCCTTTCCAACTTGAAGCAGAACCTGAAAACCCTGCTGGCTGGCGCAACGCCCTCGAGGATTTCCTGTTCCAACAGAGCCGACTGTCTTGGACTGCCAGGAACACAGCTTGACGCACTTGTCATTTCGATCATGGTGTCCCGTGTGCGTTCAGGCCAAATCCCGGCAACACCAGTCGCGGACTTTGTCCTTGAAACAGCCAGTAAACTTCCGACCCCATCGCTTTTCACATGGTGTGCGGCTGCCACTTTTGACCAAGTAGCGGTTCAACAGCCATTGAGCATGCTTCATGAGCCAAGTATACACGGGGTACCCTGACTTCAAATCAAGCTTGAGAGCGCAAGCCTGAGCACACAAAGTGGCCTGCGCATTCCTGATAAAGCCTTGGGCCTGCTTCCATCCTGTGCTGTGGGTGAAGCGCGCGTGGTCAAGCCATCAAGCTCAGAAGTCGCTGTCTCAGCAAGTGCCTTGAGCGCTGGGTCGCACTGGAGCGCTCCAAAAGTGCGTCCAATCTCAGGGATGAAACGCCGAAGTTCAGCCTGAGTGCAAGTGCTACGACCCTTTTCAGGATTACCGCGGCAAGTCCTAATCCAGACAACGCATCAAGCGCGTTAAGCAAAGTGATCTGCGGGCTCCGGCCTGGTCCGACAAGAACAAGAAGTCAAGTTGGACCACTTCAGCCATTTGCAGCTTCGGAGAGACGTGCGCTTTTCGGAAGCCTGGGCTTGCAAAGTCACAGCCCCAACTTTGCAAGGGCATATGGCTAGGCATGTGCACGGAGAGCGGAATGCGCTTCTGCGCTGACGGCTCCGGCGTGTTTAAGAGACGCACGGCGAGGCGACTTTCGCCTTCGTTTCAGGTTGACGTGGAAATTCTGAAAGGCGTTCGTGCGAGACCTTGGGGCCCGAGTGGTATTTCGGTTGAGGCAGATCGCTTTGTACTTCCTCTTCAGCCAGAGCAACCTCCAGGACTTTCGTCCGAGGGGGTTGAACGTTTCTCAGCCCGCTTCGCCGACTTGGCGCAAGACGACGCTCCTGGATCCGAACGAACTTCAAACTGAATGTGTTGATGACTCTGGAGACTTGACTGCAGAAGCAGCGTTATCTGGAGTACGGCGACCGCTTGAATCCGGACGTGGGGATTTTTGGATCTCCTCGACCTCTGCGTCGGAGACTTGATCCTGATTCTCCGTCGGAGCGCAAGCGTACTTCAGCCAAAGAAGAAGACACCGAACAGGTAGATGCTAGCGAGTTTTTTGGGCAAGGCCTTGCGCCCAATTTGTTCCGAAGCTCTGTTCTGTGGATAGCAGCGATCCCAGACGGATTGAGGTTGATCATTCCTTGCAGACGGTTTTGGCATTCACTATGGTTGTTGGGAGGCTGGGTTTGCGCGTTTGGGTGCCTGTATTGTTGACAGCCTCTCCGGCAAAAGGGTAGTCTTGTCTGGATGTGCTCCTACTCGCCTTTTGACTTGGTGGAGGAAGGAGGTTGGCAACCAGCTCATTTGTGAGATCGAACTGCTTTCCGCAGTTGCAACTTGTTGGATGTTTCAGAGCCGTTTTATGAACAGAAGAGTGCTGCGCCGGGTCGACAACAGCGCGGCTAGGCACTCGCTGACTAAAGGCACAAGCCCAAGCCGCTCAATGCAATTGATGGTTTCTGCCTTCTACCGCCTAAGGCTGAGGCGCACACCTGGGTTGAGCGAGTGCCTTCAGCTGCAAACCCTGCCGACGCCCGAGGAGCCGTGTGCTCTGCTTGGCGCGCGCCGTGGAGTTTGTTTTCCCGGAACAGATGTTGGACATGACTTCACCGCAAGGCAGCTGGTCGTGAAAAGGGGGTGAGTTGCGGACCAGCCCCCTTGCTGGAAATGGCCGAAAGCTCACTTGCTGTGTGTTCCAGACTTAACATACAGACTGCTGACCGGCCAGAATGCGTTAGATTTGCTGCCCGCTTTTGCGCCTGCTTTCGCACGTAAGTAGTTGAGTCCACTTGCGGACGTTTTACACATCTTTGATGATCGCCGACCCTTGTCGATGTTTGGGTTCTTTGTCCTTCTGGGATTTGGCTCAAGGTGGAGAAGGGATTCTCTGCTTGCAGATTATACTTTCTCTCGGCGTAGCCAAGCAGGCTTTCTTTACCCGTCCCAATAAGGAACTGATCTGTTGATTCATAATTGGATCTTTTGGATCCCCCCCTTGTTTTCGTACGGGTAGTCCTACTTATTGCTGAGCTGCGCATTTTTGGTCTCCACTTTTTTTATCACCGAAATTTTTGGTTCCGCCCAACCCTCCCTGACAAGCGTGACCAAAGGGGTGAGTTGCGGACCAGTCCCCTTGCTGGAAGCGGTTGCAGATGTAACACACAGGCTTTCCCTGTTTGCAAACAATGTGTTGTCAGAGGGGGGCCGTGGGTCCCCCAATTCCAGGTTGCGTGCTGGCTAAACGGGCGAGCGTGACGATTGAGCAGCCCTTAGCTTGGAACAATCTTCACTGACAGGATCCCTGTGTTTTGCAGCACTGGTCTTGACGCACAATGCGCAACACCCTGGTTAGGCCGCTGCACTCAGTTTTTGAACCTCGACCACGCGAATCTCCGCAGAGGGTCGCAATCCCGAGCGATGATCAAACTCCCGCCCCGGCGCCTTAGAAACCTAAACTAACTTACATAGCTGCTTACGCCGAAGCTCTACGCAAGCTCTACCTAACCTTGGCTCTGTGCCACCTGGCTCTGTGTCACTTGGCTCTGTGCCACTTGGCTCTATGTAACTTGGCTCTATGTAACTCTCTATGTAACTTGGCTCTATGTAACTTGGCTCTATGTAACTTGGCTCTATGTAACTTGGCTCTATGTAACTTGGCTCTATGTAAATTGGCTCTATGTAACTTGGCTCTATGTAACTTGGCTCTATGTAACTTGGCTCTATGTAACTTGGCTCTATGTAACTCTATGTAACTTGGCTCTATGTAACTTGGCTCTATGTAACTTGGCTCTATGTAACTTGGCTCTATGTAACTTGGCTCTATGTAACTTGGCTCTATGTAACTTGGCTCTATGTAACTTGGCTCTATGTAACTTGGCTCTATGTAACTTGGCTCTATGTAACTTGGCTCTATGTAACTTGGCTCTATGTAACCTTGGCTCTATGTAACTTGGCTCTATGTAACTTGGCTCTATGTAACTTGGCTCTATGTAACTTGGCTCTATGTAACTTGGCTCTATGTAACTTGGCTTTGTGCAACTTGGCTCTGTGCAACTTGGCTCTGTGTAGCTTGTCCAAGGGCTCCGCACGGAAGAACCCTTCGCGATGCTTTCGGGAAAAAACAAACAAACAAACAGACAGACAACAAGAACAACAAAAACAACAACGACGCCAAGTACAACGACAACCACAACACCAACAACAACAAAAAGCACTACCACCACCAACCAACCAACCAACCAACCAACCAACCAACCAACCAACCAACCAACCAACCAACCAACCAACCAACCAACCAACCAACCAACCAACCAACCAACCAACCAACCAACCAACCAACCAACCAACAACAACAACCAACAACAACAACAACAACAACAACAACAACAACAACAACAACAACCACCACCACCACCACCACAACAACAACAACAACAACAACAACAACAACCAACAACAACAACCAACAACAACAACAACAACAACAACAACAACAACAACAACAACAACAACAACAACAACAACAACAACAACAACAACAACAACAACAACAACAACAACAGCAGCAGCAGCAGCAGCAACAACAACAACAACAGCAACAGCAGCAGCAACAGCAACAGCAACAGCAACAGCAACAGCAAACAGACAAACATACAATCCAACAAACAACTGAACAAACATTAAACAACACAAAAACTAACACCGCAAACACAAGCACAAAAACACACACACGCACACACACACACACTTTTCAGACACACACACACACAGACAAAGACAAAGGAACACACAGGCACACAACACTCGCACACAACATGCCAGCTCCACAACGAACAAGCGTGATGAATCAGACATACTTGTCACACTTGCCATGCCTGCCTTTGCATTTGCATCAGATCCTGTCCTGCCCGCGGCTTGATTCAACTAGCTCCGAACAGGCCCTCACTGGCTCGGTCCATTGGAAGTGCAGGTAGTCGCCGGCCTCAACTTTGAGGTCCTCGTGGGAATGTGACACTCGATTTGGATATAATGAAAATAAGTCATATTGAGTCGTATAGTCATGTGAGTCATATGAGTCATATTGAGTCATATAAGTCATATGAGTCATATGAGTCATGTGAGTCATATGAGTCATATGAGTCATATGAGTCGTATGAGTCTTATTGAGTCTTATTGAGTCATATTGAGTCATATCGAGTCATATTGAGTCATATGAGTCATATGCGTCATATGAGTCATATGAGTCATATGAGTCATATGAGTCATTTTGGGTCATGTCTCCCTCATTCATTGCTTGTCCTGCGGGACAAAGTCGTACTCCACGGACGGGTAGACCTACGCGACAACGGTCTTTGGTCTGACGGGCAAAATAGGGTGAGACAGCTGGGGGGAAGCATGATGGGCAAGGCGCCTGCACGATGTTGCCACGGCGGCCACGCACGTTATAGTTCACAATGCGGGCGTTGGAGGCTGAAGCTGGGCGTGTCCTACATAGTGTCAATGGATTTGTGCCTTTTCGCTCTTTGTTCTTGCTTGCTCACAATCTTGTTGTTGCTTTTGGATTCAGAATCGATGTGGCAAGGCTGGCTGCCAGTAACTGGCGCCGTCTGCATTGCAATCCTTGAGCTCCGCATCTGACACACTCCAAGAACCGAAGCAGTCGGGGTCAGAAGTCAATGGATTCACAAGTTTGCTCCGTCCTGATGTAGAAGCTGTGTGTCCTTAGCCAGGCACTCTTTGAAGGACTCTAGCCCGCTCCGCATTGCCTATCTTGGAAGGTTCTGCCGTACTGGTTGGTGTTCACCTGGAAGCATCACAAAGAAACTAGGCATGTCTCTCACGCGTGAGAACACAAGTTTCAATCAAAGGGCTTCTCAAAGTCTTCGAAGTCTTCGAAGTCTTCGAAGTCCTGCCTGGAGCTGCAGCCGGAAGTCCTCGCCCAGGTCCAGCCAGTCACCCACAGGGTCTTGGGCCAGCACCGGGGGCCCGCCCTCAAGCGGCAACAAGAAACGGAGAAAAGACGAGAGAAAAGTTGCACCATCAACCCCAAACAGTGAGAACCATACTCCATGCATCAGTTGCTCTCAGCAGAGAGAAAGAAAAGACACGGGGGTGACAAAAATGGAGAGAAAAAAGAGACGCGAAATCGGATCAAAAAAGATGGGCATGCCGGTTCGTTCTCCCACTCTACGAATTTCAAATCCGGCCCATCCTTGAAGACGGCTCGACGACGAGCGCCCGGGTTGGGATCATTCATGGCCTAAGTCGCACTGCATCACGCTCACATCGCGCGTGTCGGGCCTTGTCCAGGTTGAAGTAGTCATCCCCCACATCGAGCCTAGTGCCGCAGTGAGCTCATCCTCCCTTCCTCCCTTGCGTCCTTCCTCCCCTGTTCCCGCGCCTGTCGGTGGCCGGCCCGTCCAGGGTCGCCAACGCGCTGCTGCGGAAGTCACCCGTGGTGATGTTGTACCGCAGCCGCAACACGCACCGCCCCTCGATGTACTCAGGGATCCTCAACGAGAAAGACTGAGGTCCGTTCGGAAGGGAACAATTTCAACATCGGAAGGGAGAAGGACGGCATGTCGAGGCAAATGGCGAGAAATTAATTTTGGCTCTCCTCCACATGTAGTAGTTGGGCCTGCCCCCTCGCGCGTTACCATTGTGGTTGTCCCGTGAGGAGACTCCGGCCACCTCGGGCGGAAGCAAAATCGAAGCACTGAATGGCTTCACAGCTGGCTTTACCACAATGAATTCCACAAATTCCTGAGCACACGGTGAGATTCAGCACTGGCAAATGCAACGAGTGACAAAGGTGATGCGCGGCGAGCGCGGCGATGATAACACGCCGGAGCCATTACCAACCATTTGCGCATTTGCGCTGAAGCGAACAAATAATATGTGTCTCGAAATACTGCCGCATTGAAAGGGCGTGATTGAGTGGTGGCAGCTTTTTGGCAGCGCAAAACAAAGAAACAACAGAACAATCCTAGATGAACCGCGTTTTTTTTGGAACATAACGACCTAGCAGCGCGATTGCAATCCCATCAATCACACGCCCGCCCGAGGATCTGAGGCTCGATTTTGACATTTGAGCGGCTTGAGTTGCAACGGTTCGTAACGCTTTCAGAGTTGCCTTGAAAGACAGGCATAGCCGCATAGCTGCTTCCCAACCCGGCGTTTGAACCCTCTCGTTTCGGTCAAATTGGCTGCGTCCGGCCTTCCCCCGCCACAAGAACCGTTCAACATCACAACGCTTGACAAAAAACACCGCGTCATGTGACTGAAATTTACACTTTCGAAAGAAAGCGTACAGTCCGTCGACCCCCTTCTCCCCAAAGGGGGCGCATGGGAACGCCTGAAAAGCAAGCCCTAAAGAAACATGTCAGCAAGCGCAGACGTCGGACACAGGCTCTAAAAGCACCCCTGAACAAACCCCAAACCGACCCGCAGAAGGCAGGAGACTTGGGGGCCTTGTGAAGGGGAGTTCGACCTCCCAATGAGCAAGTGGCACAGTCAGGAGGATCTTCTCCATGTGCCTCTCTCTCCTTCGACAAAGCGCGTCTCCCCTCTCCTTTCATCTTGATTCGGTCTGTTGATTCTTCCCCTCTCCTTCCATTCTGCGCCAGCATCTTGACATGCCTCTGGATTGTTGTGCTCCGGCTCGGAGCAAAAGCCTGCGAACGCGTCACTGAAACATGTGGCCTATGTGGCCATGGTGCCAGATGTGCCAATCCAACGGTGCCTTTGGCACGGACATTCTGTGACTCGCTTTGGTAGTACTCACATCTTCTGGGCCTGGGCGCCATCCTGATGGCTGGCCCAGTGTGGTTGAGGCCAGGACGACTCATCGGTAATCACGGCGATATCATGCCACGGGGTTGGGTGCCAGTAAGGGTAGTAGTCTCTTTCCTGACTCACGGTGTCACAGCGCTCACAGCTGTGCAGCGCTAGGCAGCGCTAGGCAAGGCTAGGCAGCGCTAGGCAGAGCTAGGCAGTGCTATGCGCTACGTGTCAGGTGTCAGGTCCTCGGGGCACTCCAGTCCGTGCCTGTTGTTGGCCTTGGCCATCCGGCCATGCACAACTGACTGACGGGTGGGTGCCGTGGGTGCCGTGGGTGCCGGGTGCCGAGCCGCGTTGCCCTGCGGGTTCTGCCTGCACTCGCCGATCGCCGATGGCACGCCCGGCGATGCGCCGATCGCCGTCGCCTGGTGGCCGTGGCGCCACGGTCGTCGCGGACATTTTGGTCGGCGGTGTAGAGACCTTTCTGGCGCTCCCGCCTAGCGATTGGCGTATCCGTATTGGCATTCCGTCAATTTCAATGTCTTTCAATTTCTTTCAATCCTTTCACTTATTTCAATTGGATTCTCTCCGAGGCGCTGCTTGCAATCCAAGTAGAAGTCCAAAGGCTCGTGCTGGCCCAGCGCAGTTTCAGCCGCTTCCACTGCTGTCGGCGGCTCCTGGCCACTTTGAAAGGGATGGGGAAAACATGAGAACAGCAGTAAACATCTTGCTCCAACGTGAGTCACACTCTCAGTCCACTCAGACTTCACGTGTGTCTCAGCTTTTCTCACTGGGTCTCCATTCCGGTCATTCTGGTCGTCTCTCAGCT
>CAUJNA010001554.1:15000-57500 GCA_963377175.1 Effrenium voratum
GTGCATCACCAATCTGTAACTAATAATGATTGTAGCACCGAATAATCGTTGACCACCAAATACCCGGCATCCCCAGAATAGCAGTCGCCGATGACGATACTGTACGGAAACAAGAAAACATTCCATGGTGACAAATGCAAGTCTCGTGCAAATACTTTCGGTTTGCCCAGTGTACCACGCACGACGAGTACCACAAGGGCTGGCCATGATACCACTCACAATGAGCATCAGGATCCCATTGTCTATAACTGCAAATTCCAGTTGATCCCCCACGTAGGAGAAATCGTGAAGAAAATGCATGATCACCAGTGTGATCCTTCTGCGATGGCCCTTCTACTCGCTCTCCGCCGGAACCTTTCTAACACAGAATCTGGTGTCTCCTCGGTCCGATTGATCTTCTCGATAAATCGCGAAGGCAGATGTATGTTGCGAGTGTAGCACCACTGGATAAGAGGAGCGTCGACCTCTTTTACTCCTTGAATGCAAATGATTGCAACAAGCTCAAGTTTCAAAAACTTGAGCCCGAGGGATGATTGGATCTTCAAAGATGTCGATGAGACGAACATTCCAATCCCGCCAACCTACGAAGAGGTCACTGCCGCTCAGAAGTTCAAAGATTTGAGGTTCAAGAGCACGCGCGAACCACAGGGGCGAAGAAATGTTCTTCTGGTTCCTGAAGCTCAGAGGGCTATACTTCATGTACCGGATCTGGACTGCCTGCAATATACTCGGTATCAAAGCAGAGCAATTCAAAGGTGTCAGCCACATGAAGGACATCGGATTTGTCAGCGATACAATTTTCCGTTGCATCGCCCTCGGCCTCAACTGCGATTACATGACCTTCTACCGAACACATGTGTACATTCCGTTGATCCAGATGTAGGGACAGTAGAGTCCGCCTCCTTTGCCAGGCTCCTTGACGACATCTGCCTCATTGTTGGCGAACACCTTCCATACTTTGAAAAGTACAACGCCAATGAATCCGAATAGATACGATGCTTCACCGGCTTCGTCAACGCAGATGGCTTTGACTTGTAGGAGGTGGATTGCGTCCGCATCCTCATCTGGGTTGTCCGGACAAACTCCCACATCTTCATCGTCGATGTCCGTCCCGATGTCCGACGGGGTGTACGATCTGCCTGCAGATTGTTCTTCACTCATCTCGTGGGTGTCGGGTCGTTCTTCTTCGGCGACGAATCGCTCAGCATCCTCCTTTGCTTCTCGCTGAGCTTGTTTCACTTCCTCCGTCACGTTGGTGGTGTCGGATGGTTTGGTCTCGTCGTCGTCCACATGGATCACGAACTTGCCGGTGGACATGAACTCTGCACTGGCATGCCGTGCAATAGCAAAATTTACTTGGAATAATGATAGCGCATGCTGGGCATACCCTGTTGGAAATACATGATGGATCGTCCTCGCGGTAGACAATGAATCTGCTGAGCATATCCCTGATCTCTACCAACGATCTTTTTCAGATGTCGGCATCCGCTGAATCTTCATCGTCCAGGAAACTGTTGAGGTTTCCACGGAAGTCCGCCGGGGTCACGCCCACAGCATCCTTGAACCCAGGACAAATCTTGCTCTCGACTGCGCGGGAGTAGATCCGTTTGACCTCCGTCACAGGTCCTTTCTTCGTGGACTTGAACCTCCAGATTGCCCTTATCTCTTTGAAGGGAATGGTCTGGAAGGCAACAATCGTTCCTCGCGATGTAACACCTGACTGGTACACGGACAATTTCCTTGTCGTCTCCCTCTTTGACATCGCGCATTGCTGTCTTGGTCGAGATGTTTTCGCTGTCCCAAGGTGCAGATACTCCGCAGTGTGCTGCCAGTCTTCGTGCACTGTCATTGCCGCCTGGAACGATACCTCTCAAAATGATACCTTCCAGGGCTGATGGTTTTGTCGCGTGAAATGCTCCGCCCAAACGCGCGGACATGCTCGGAAACAAGATGTTGCAAAGTTCAGCAGGCCGAGCGAGTCCGAAATCCGAATGTCCTGATGACGCACGAATGCACCATGGTTGCCACCATCCGCCATGCTCACGACGAATCCAGTCAACGCCGTTCTTCGACCATCCTGCCGCTATGAGAGCCTCCATCGTCTCCATGTCGATCACTTGATCGAACTTCGCAGCAAGGATCTGCAGTCTTGGTTTTCGTGCTTTCCGATCCTCCGATCTGAGGCAGTCTGTGATCATTTGGAATCTGTCGCTCTTCTTGTACCGATCCTGCGGGACCGCGCTCTCGCGACTCAGGATGTGGTCAATGTCCACCCATCCTCCGCCACTACAAAAAAAAGAGTTCCCCCACTTTTTCCGATTTGGTGTCGAAGGATCTTCACCAGTGCCTTTGACGTGTGGGGAAAACTTGTGTCTCGGTCGGCTCTGCATTCGTGACTTCCAAGTGTAGTCCCTTTGGCAGTGTGATGGTCATACATGAATATCCTCGTACATCTTCACAGACTGCTTCATCACCGGGTTGAGGAATCACTGAGGAGGGGCTTGCTCCTCCAAACGAACCAAGCACGTGGTTGTACTCTCTCATGGTTCCGTTTCGGATTTGTGTGTAGGTCGAATTGACCAACATGGAGTTCTCCTCCTTCTGCCAAATCAGCCATCTCGGACAGGTTCACGACGTAGTTGTATTTGTGGAACTCCTTTCTCGGATAGAAGATCGGCTCCTCCGCTTCCGTGATGCGGCTTTTCATGAGGTTCGCTGGACATCGGAGCCATTTCTTCGTCATCATCAGGAGCCTCCATTTCGATGTCTTCATCTGATGAGGGATGTCCTTCTGGAAGAAATAGCATTGTGATCTTGCCGCGCGCCGAGTCAGACTCAGTTGCCCTTGCGGTGTCTTTGCATGTCCCTTCATGGGATTCTTTCCCGCGCTTCATGCAAATCTTAAGTTCGCCAGCGCAATCGCAAAGGTCCTCGAACATCCGCAGCAGTTCTGCTCGTCTTGAGGCGATGTCCCCGACTCTCGATTGTTTGGCTTGAGGCTCCTCGGCGTGATCGGGCTCACGGCCACGATCAGCTTCGTCCTCATCGGCCTCGCCTGCTTTCCTCTTTTGGCCTGATGAACCGGCTTCCTCGAGTACTCCAGTCTGTCCATGATGTCCCTGACGGTCTTGCTGGGAACTTCCATGTGCTTGACTGTGCCGCTTCTCTTCCTGTTGAGGCCCGTCATGCGGGTAGTCATGTTCTCCCTGACGAACTTCAGGAACGTTTTGCCTCGCCAGCATTGGTCGGTATTGGCAAACATTCCCCACTTTGGTAACTCCGTTCTGAAGTAGGATATGACGTCGAAGAATCCGAGGACGGTCTCCAGTCCCTCTCCCAACTTCTCTTCATTGTCGGTGGAGGAAACACGATAGGAATTTGGTCTTCTTCTTCGTTGTTCCATCAGAGTGGGTCACGACATACGACAGCTTGTCAACCCACAGTTGCTTCCCATTGCTACTGCGGAAGTAGTCAGCGAAAGAGAACTTATCGAGCGTAATGCCACCGATTTGCGATAGCTCCTTCGCGAACTTCTTGTTGAACAATTTCACGATGAGGTGTTGCACAAAAGTTTCCATGTCCCCATCGAAACAATTCTCAAGCTCGTTGATGTCACCGAGAACCAGGCTGCACTCAGCAAAGAATCTCTTCATGATGTTGGGGCGGTCAGCCCCTTTGTACATGGTGTTCTGCTCGATCAGCCCGTTCGCGTGGCAGTTGATGCGTGTGTCCGCAAAGTACTGATGGTCAGCTGTGGATTGGGCTCCCTCTGCGTTACATTGTGCGCAGAGTACATCCGCTACGTCTTCGAAGTAGTACCACTTCGATCGCATGTCGTCGCCGTCCTCCTTGCCGAACGCTTTGCCTTGCCTTCGTTGCTTCATGATATTTCTTCTGCTTGTTGAAGTGAGCAGTGAAATCCGGCTTGTAGTGATAGCGGACATTTCCGCCCGTTGCGCCCTGGGGCACGTTGAATTGCAGCGGGGACACGCCCACACATGCGTCTTCCAGGTCGGAAACTGTTTGTGCATCCAGCGTGAGCACACCCATGATCATCTCGACGATCAGCCTCTTTCGCAATACGTAGAAGAGCTTGGAGTCTCCGGCGCAGCTGTAGTTGCTGTCCGTCAATCCAGATACTAGCTTCCACATGAGGTCGTTGTCGGTGATGTGTTTGTACCACGTCTCATATCATCGGATGCATAGTAGGACATCTCAATGACATTGTTCCATCCACTGTCATGCATGTGGGATTGGAACGTCCTGATGCGCTTTCCCGTCTTCTGCCTCAATGGCCAGTCAACGTAGGACTTGGTCTTTGTCGCGACATTGCTCAATTGCTCGCAAGTGAGATCGGGTCCCTCGTCAGCTTGGTATCTCTTGATGATCTTCGAGATGCCAGCGTTGGCCGTGTCGGGATTGTCGTGACCGTCAATGAGAGCCTTCAAACCGGTTACTCCAGGTAGCTTTGCAGAATGGAGACATCCCGTCTTTGCGCAAATGTATGCGTAGAGTTGGAGCCAAGCGAGGTTGGGCTTGTTGAGGTAGGCAGCGATGATGCGTTCAGCTTTTCTCTTCTCGTCGAAGATGAGCAACGTTGACACCAAATGCCGCAAGTACCGTTCCCAGTATGATGCGTCCTTCCCCGCTTTCACTTCTGGCCCAAACTTGCGACGATGGTCACGGATTCGTTCACATCGTGCTTCTCCGGCATGACCCATCGGTCGTCTTCCCCTTTCGCGGACATTTTCAGGATCGCTTGGATGGTCGCGTTGACAACCGTTCCGTCATCCTGATCTTTTCTCGGCGGCCGCCAGGTAGACCACCACGGTGCACGACCAGTGGAGTCATCACTGCACCTCGCGCTTGGTTGGGTATCAGGCTACTCGCTTCCGGCGCTAGGCTTCGGCATAGCCTTGGGCTCTGGGGCAGGAGGCGTTTCTCCTGATATCCTCCACCATGCTGGTATTCCTTCTTCGCCGAAATCTTCGTCGAAGACGTCGATGAACTTCTTGGCACTGTCTCTGGAGTACAGCAAGTTGTTGATGAAAGTCTGTTGCTGATGTTCATCTGCGGTCTGGTTGTCCTGCAGTACGATGAACGATTCCCACGTCAGACGATTCGCTTCTTCCTTGGTACGATCTTCGCCACGCGGCGCAACGGAAATGTCATACATGTTGATGGCAGGTAACATCGTTTTCCAGGCTTTGGCCATAACAGGGAATACCTTGTTGAGGTTGTTGAGCTGTGCTTCAACTTCCTCGATGATGTTCTTGTCACCGCCAACGTATCCCATTCGCTCACGATCAGTGCCCCCAAAGATTTCTCTGAGTCTTGCATGTAGGAATATGACGCATCCCATGGCAATAGACGCAGCGAACAATGCATCGGGGATTGTAGCAATCTTCTTGATCTTCCCAGTGATCGTCAGCTCCAAGGTGTTCTTGGCTGTGCATAGTGGTTCGCGTCTGGCAGCGAAAGCCACATACTTGGCAGAGATGACGAGCAGTTCGAGGTGTTTCCGCACATATTCATGGTTTCTGCGCACTTCGTCCTTGTCTAGGACGCCGATGACCACGGCGCATACTCTTGCTTTCGGAGCGCAGTAGGTCTGAACCCAGTATGCATCTCTGAATGCCGTGAACCTCTTCTCCAACCATAGCGTCAATGACGCACTCATTCTTGCTTGTCCATGTCTTTCATGGAAATATTGATAAACATCGCCAACGGTTTGGTCAACTCCGACCACGTTGGAACCAGGCTGCCCATCGATCTCCTTCGTGAGAGCTGTCATCAACTCCCAAATGTTGATGATAACCTTCACGATCTCGGGGTCGATGAAGCGCTTGAGGATGGGAGCGGCCTTCTCCTTCATCGATACTTCTGAGCCCACAACGGCAAGCGTCTGCATTCACCTTCTCCCTTTCCCGCAGAACTCGGCCCACTTCATCAAGCATTCCTGCTGGGAGAGTTCATGGTCGCCTTCACGAAGTTACTGCACCAGGATACCGAATGCGCGGATCCCTTTTGCACCTGCGTGGTCTTCATGGAGAAGCACGCAGACGTTGCATATAGTGCAGGCACTCCGGCTTCCGCAATCCATCTCACAGCAATTGTTTCCAACAATCTTCATCTATTCTTGGAATGGGTCTGTTCCCTCGCAGTCCTTTCACATACTTCTCAACCAGTGACGCACAATAGAAAGCTCCATGTCTCGCCTTCGCTGGAGGATCGAAAAGGCACTCTTCCGAGTTGATGAAGTCATCCCCCATCTTGAAGCAAAGTTGTAGGCAATGGAAACGCTAAAGCACCACCGCAGGAAAGATCTGATCACACCTGACTTTCCTGACCCTGGCGAGGTACACGACCACCACCTTTTAACAGTTATTCCGGATTTCCCTGATCCAGGAGCGGTACACGACCAACACCTTTCAACGGGTAGTCCAAGAGCGATGAGTGACCAACACTCACCTCGTTCTCCTCGTTGTGATGCAGAAATGTAGTTGCTGCTTGTGCGAAGAGTAGACGGCGATGTGGAGGTAGAAGATCTCCCACCCTGCAGCTCCTTCTTGTCAACAAACCCTTTGAATATGCAAGATGACATTGACAATTAGTGAAGTGTACAATTGGGTATCCTTACTTTCCCTACCAGCACAAGGTCCATGACAGTGGTTGCCATTGCACTTCATAGAAAGGGATTCCCCCAGGTCAAAGTTCCAAGAAAGGACACGCCAGGGCTCCGAATCGGCAGGGGTTTCTTGGCATACCTTTGCTTCAAGCCGTACCTACACCCGTCAAATTCATGCGAATCTCCGTTCTTGATCTGCTTCTTCAACCTCTCGTCGTTCCAATATTCGCAGCCTATGGGAAGTTCAAAGAGTATTGCGGCTTTCTTGGATTCGGCATCCGCTTCAATTGGGAAAACACTTTGAACAACTTCCAAAATTCAAGCTGTTTGTCTTGGATGAGTTTGCTTGTTGTTGGTTCTCGTGTTAGGTTCAATCTCGCCCATGATGATCCTCCCGTGCAGGGTCCAGCAAAAATTACATGTCGTTCGATTTGGTAATGGCGTGCTTGGCGAGGTTCTCCCCGTACTGGGATAGCAGGTCATCCTGAAGTGTGATCGTAACAACCTGTGCGTGCCAGCGTTGCGCAAGCGCGGTAAACCAGTTGTGCGTTTCCGAACACGCCATCATGACAACCGTCCGTCGGTTTGTTAGGGTCCAGTGTGACAAGGGTGACCTCTGTGCCAGTAACTAAACCAGGTACATGTGCCTAGCCAGGTAAGCCAAGGACTGCGCCATTGTGATTGACAAAACGAAACGTAATGTTTGCATTGGGATCAGCAGGTCGATTGACAAAGAAACGATGATTGTCTTGTTCACGGCGATGTGCCTGCATCCGACGCATCATAGTTTTGAAACACCGTAAAATGCGTGCAGGAAGGGAGTTGAAAACTGTGTCGAGGATGTCCTTACCATCGACTTCCTGAATGAACAGTTGAAAAGACTGATCCTGTCCAAAGTGTTGTCTTGGCTGAATAACCTTGCGTGCGGGGGCCGCAGCTTTGGTGAAACTGCCATACTGCACGTTCGACGTATTTGCCGATACGCTCCCATTGCAACGCGGGTTCAACGCGATCTTCAACTTTCTCCCATGTTCCTCCGCACAGAAAGCAAGTGAAACGCAACCACCGTGCGCCAATAGGACATTGCATTGCAGGTGGTGGCTGGTGCCGCATGAGTTTCGGAACTTCCGCCACGATGACAGTAGCTGCCTGCACGGTTCCCTTCTTGAGGTCAAAAGAAGATGTGACCATCTTGAGGGTTTCCGGGTCGGTCAACATTCCGGCTCCAGCAATCCGATTTGCATACACGCATGTTTCCACTTCCTGGAATCACTAAAAGCTTTGGTAGTAATGTTGGCAGCCATACGGTCCGTAACCTCATAGGCCAGATACATGTAGTCCCGCTCGAACATGTCATGCATCCACGTGACAGCAACACCATGACTTCGTTCCAGACGCCGCATAGTAGGGTTCTTACCTGATCGAACAACACTGACCATAGCCTTGTTGTCATCGAAGAACACAAACTTTGGCCGCTTACCCAAAATACGCTCCATCAACCTGAGCGCAGGCATGCCCATAGCTCTCACTGCCACATCAGCAGCGACAATTTCAGCCTCAGAAATGGAATGACTCACACATCCCTGTCGCTTGGAGCTTCCGGACAAAGGAAATCTTGTATTGGGACCTTGAAGGTTCATGCGACCGCCGGATGTCGACCGCAAAGGTTCGGCGCATCCAGAAAAGTCAGCATCAGCGTAAACTGCCAAATACATATCTTCGACCGAGTCTCTGACCCAGCCAATCATCCTTCAATGCTTGGTGTGATGAATGTAACACATCAAGTGATGAAGTTTCTTGTCGTCGTCAGTTGTCCATCTGGTGATGTTCCTCGCCAGACGGTTGACTTGCCGGAGCAAATCAAAACGTGCAATCCTTGCACAATATAATATTTTCATGAGCACACTAGCTGCATGAGGTGCGAGTTGTCCACGAACAGGCTCCGGATGAGCTCCTTCCGAAGTCCCTCCTGCTTGGCATGATGGAGTTTCATAACCATTCGCGGGAACTCTGTTCCCACACCAATTGCACTCGACCGAAGGCCCGGTCTGTATTGGAGCCCTTGAAGGGTGATCCTTGGTCTCTTCATGGGGACCAGGTGTAGGAACCTTTTTCAACTCAACGTTGCCCGCCACCTCAAGGTAGCGATCGACACAAGAGCTCAGGAACTGCTCCATGTTGTATGTCACAGTGGTGACCTTGTGGCCGTTGCCGAGAACCACAGTACCTTTGGACTGATTGCATCCTCAGATTTAAATCCAGGCCGGTTTCCGGCTCAATGATCAGCTTCTCACGAAGCAGCTCCCAACCCTTTTTGAGGTTGTTCTTTGGACCAGCCATCTTAAAGTCGTCCACATAGACCACAAGAACTAATTGTAGTTCAGGATGGGTATAGACAGAAGGCCATTCTTCACCAACCGGCTGAAAACCCATTGAACGCACCGATTCATCGCAGCGCTGTTCCCAAAGTGTACCAGCATCAGGATGACCGTACAAAGCCTTCACCAAACGAACCACGGGTCTTTTGGACTGATTCCATCGTTCTTTATCATCCTCAGGAACTGCTTCGGCCGGAAGCTCCATCCAACAAGGTGTACCCTGCAAGGCAACCTAAAAAGTCGGCCCATCTGGAAGCTTCGGAAGTAGCAGGAGAATTCTCCAGATCTTGGAGCAATGCCGCGTCCGACGTCTGGCTCTTAATGCACCACTCCACGACCTTTGTACTTTCTGCGTGGACCTTCTTCCGAAAGTTGGGAGTGTTTCTCAACTATTTAATACCATGCGCCCTGGCCATTGTTCTTCTGTTTTGCCTCGCGAGCGACATCATAGTACTCACGGATTACAGATAGATCGAAGACTTCTTGGTCAACTAAGACCTTTCCATTCCTTTTTCATGGAGACCATCGCCTTGGTGTTGGTAAGCATCTCGGCCCTTCCCACAGGTCGTGACACCATCGCATTGATTATTCTTGCCACCTTGACGATCTTCTCACGATGACGGGCCCACGTCGACGAGCCTCTTCGCCTGGTTCTTCGACTCTAGGCGGTGCGGGCCCCGCTCCGCCAGGCGGGCCGAAATCTACGGCTTCGACGCCATTCTCAATCCCAGCAAGAGCGTAGGGATCTCCAAATTCCTCTTCTTCTTCCTCTGCTTCACCACCATCTTGTTCAATACCGATGATTTCCTTGAGCGTCTTCATGTGCTCCAAGATGTCCTCGGCACAGGTCGGTGGCGATTGCTCCTCGCATTTTGATCTCCAACCAAATAGGGAATATCATCCTTGACATGTAGATGAACAATCTCTTTCTCAGGCGTTATCATGAACGGGAGCTTCCCACAAATCCAGTGAAAAGAATAACCCATCTTCACGCATCGTCGACCAATAGATAGTACCGTCGGCGTCTCATCCAGAACAAAGGGTTGGACCGTTTCCTTCAGCTCATTCACGTAGTACTTGATAGAATCCGAAGTGATGTAGCACCATTTGCCGTTTGGAAGACGATCTCGTCCTTGTCTTGAACGACGTCCACACCGAGGGAGGCCGCCTTGGGTTTGCCGATCAAATCATGACCATCAGCCATTTTACTCCCTTGCACTGATAGGTTGTCCGTGCTTCTTTTTCCATTGCACGACTCCTTCCGTAATCTCGTCACCCTCCTTGTCATGCTCGAAAGTGAAGGTTCGCTCCTTGTTCGTTGGCATTTTGTGAGTTCGGTATATGACATTGACCGCTTCGCTCATAATTTCGGCTCTGATGAGTGCCTTATTCTTGTGGCTATATTGCAAGGCGCCGTCGATGATCATACCTCTTGAACGTCTTGGCATTGACCGGTTTCGATGATGATTGGGCTACATCGTCAAAGAATCCTTTGTACCACATCGAATTAGTCCGCCACTGTTCGTCCTCATTCTTCAGGTACTCCACCTCCTTGCTCACATCATTGTCAAGGATCTCTTGAAACCACACGTACTTCTCGGGTATGTCAGTTTCACCTGACCACCGCAAAGATTCACTCATGGCGTCTTCGGCATCACGATCGTGACACACGGTCTCGACCTCGGCCTCGCTCTCTTCTGCGCCTTTGTCGTCCTTCTTGGTTTCCGAAGTCGCGGCTTTCTTGACAGCGATGGCGGGCATTGCGATGTGAACCTTCTCACAATTGCTGGAGCTGCTGCTTTGGGCTTGGCCTGTGCTTTGGCCTGTTGCTTGGCATTAGGTGCAGGAGCGGATGCTTTGGGGTTTGCTGACTCAACATGCTTGTATTTGCATTGATCCCCTTTTGTGCATTTTCCTTCCCTCCATGCGTAGCAGACTCCGTCCCTCTTCGGTGAAGGGGTTCTTGCGCCTTTGCCTCCGCCTTTGCCCTTCCCTTTGCTGTCCAATTTGTGCTTGCGCTTGGGGTCATGGGAATAGGGACAATCTTTCCCTTTGAGACATCCTGCTTCTTTCGTGCAGTGGAAGACGCACGGCCATTCCTTCTTCTTCTCCGGGCTCATGCTTTTCCCTTTGCCTTTTCCTTTGCCCTTCTTATCGTGGTCTTTCGCTTTCGCTTTGGGTAGCGCAGGTGCTGCTGTGTTTCCATCATCTTCCTTTCCGGAATTACCTCCTTTTCCTTTCGCATTCTTCTTTTCCGCTGTGCAGCATTCTTGTTGCCGCTCAGCAGGTTCTTGACTGACTTCTCCTTCATCCCGTAGACGTAGTCCTCGCGATCAGGCCGAAGTTGTCGAACAATCAATCCCAAAAAGGAAACGGTAGGACTTCTCAGAGTGTGCATCCGGTAACCGCGTATAGGTATTGAGACCAAATTCCAGCTTTCTGCTTCCTCTTGTGACACAGGATGTCCCGGAGCGTAATTTCTCTGGGTGTATCCTCCTTCCTCAGGTTGAGCAAGATGTCATACCATTTGTTGCGGAACACGGACATGTTCTTGTCCCCTGGGTATTCCAGTCTGATCAGATGTTCAATGGTGAACGTCATATCCGATCGATTACTTGATCTGAAAGATTGTAAGATGGCAATGATCTCCCTTCCCTTGATCAATCTGTTTTCTCTTTGGCATGCAGCTGAATATCGTGTGCCACGTCTTTCGCATCATCAGGTGCGCTTCTGAGCATCGTCTGTAGCAATAGGGCCAGCTTAATATCCATCATTGCAAATCGTTCTCCTCCCGAATCGGCTAGAAATTGTAATAGGGCTTACCACGAAAGCACATCCCACCCATGACATCAATTCGATATTAGGGGTCTGCTGAAGCGCTGGTGACGTTCATGATGAGTGCCATCTTCCAGCTGTCCAGCTTCGTGATCTTCGGCCATGGAGGTACGTTGACCCTCTCAGCCTCTTTTCGTGATATCTTTGGTCGACCACTGTCATGATCTCTGCGATCTCTCGATCTTCTTCTTCGTGATGATCTTCTGTTGCGACGGTCATCATCATCATCATCGGATGGTTCTTCTTCGTCGTTCTCGTCTCCATCGTCATCGTCGTCAGGTGGGTCAGGTGGACTTGGCCCTCCTGTTGCAGCTGGGACAGGAACACGAGACCCCGCGCTTCCATCTGCATTGTGATAACCGACGCCATCTCCATGACCACCACCACCTCCATTATCTGGCCGGTCATTAAGGACATGCTTTTTATGCCTTTTTTTGTGTGCTTTTTCTTGGACCGAAAACCTTGTTTTTTCGCGCGCGCGTTCTTTGTCAAAACAATCCGTTTTTCGGAAGTGTTTTTTGCCGAAAATCTTGGGGAGGGAGGGGGGCCTTGATGTTTGGACAATCCGGTGGCTCAGAGAGTTGTTTTTGCTATGTCAGCTGGTAGTGAAACTTGGCGCACGTGCTGCCATGGACATTTACGGGGTTGACGCTGACGAGCTCGCGCATTGCGTGGCGCTGCATGTCATTGACATGAAGATTGACGAGATTATTGTCAGGAAATGCAGCCGGGTCCTGCGGCGGTTGATCATGGAAAGAACTGGGCGAAGAGCCGCGATGTTTCCTTTCGCAGTCGTTCTTGCTGGTATGGAGCGCGCGCTGATTTCGCCATTGCCTTCTGATGATATGGCCAGGGAGCCTCTTGTGCGGGATTTGTGCTCTCCAGGCTCTCCAGGACCAACGCAACTTCCACGCGTCACTGCTGAAGAGCGGGCCTTTGTGGAAGAGTCGACCCAGGTTCTGCACTTCTTGAACGAACTGGCCGACATTGACTGCCAGTTTACACCATTGGAGATGCTGTTGGACGATGCTTGTTTGACTTTGCGTGAGCTTGTCTGTTTACCCTTGAACTCTGACTGAACTTGCATCGCTGCGGAAACGCAGCCTTTCCCCTGAGAGCCCGGCTCAGCTTAGGTTTTTGCTTTGCCTGAGAAGTTTGGCAACTCCTGAGTTTTACAAAGCACAAGGAAAAGCGTGTCTGTTTTGCTGCCAGCGTTGCGTGCGGCTCATTGAGTTTTCGCCCGCCGCCCGCCCATTCGGTTCAACTGGCTCAGCTTCGGTTCGGCTTCAACTTGTTGAAATGTCCAGCTTTGTAACCAAAGCTGGCGAAGCCATGGCATCCAGGTACTTGGAGGAGGGCTCACCTGGCATTCTGCGGGGGCATTGCCTATACAAGTTGGCGGAAGACATCCAACGAATCACTTGCGGGCAACCAGACAAGATCCCTTTCTCGATGCTCATCAAGGTCTGCGAGACTCTGGGCCCTCTGTACAAGACAACCGGATGAACTCCAAGATCATCAGCAAGTGCTGCGCCACATGCGCTGTGCTTGAACACTTCTTCCGCCACAAGACACCGGTGACTGATGTGCGCTACAAGGACGGCTTGTGGATGTTTGATGAGTACGAGATGCTGCGGCCGATGAAGGGGAAGCTGAACAAGGTTAAGCTTGACGAGCTGCGCACTCTCCATGACCAAATGTTGCAGGTGAGCGAGGCCCTGGATGTGTGGGGCGGTCTTGCCGCTGGCCACGACGCAGAGTGTGTGTTTCTGGCCAACTCTGGCCAGTCCATGTCCTGATACAGGACTTGCAGCCGGTGCTTCGAGAAGTCATATACGAACACACTGCGGCAACACAGTGAGGTTTGGGCTGAGCTTGAGGGGCTGCTGCAGCCTGAGAAACGATGTGTTTGCTGCCGCATGCTTGTTTGCAGGCAAGAAAAAGAGCACCTGGGGCAATATTTGTCAATTTGACATGCTTTTTGTGCAATTTACTTTGCAGCGCTCTGGTCCAAACTGGCCTTTTTTTAGGGGAGCCATGATGGAACAGTCAGACTGGTGTATGCACAACAGCGTGCCTGACGACACGCCGCCGGCACCCCCAGCATCGATGCCGCAGCCGCTTTGGGGGAGCACTTATTTTCTCACGCCCGCAGCGGCCGAAGCTTTATGGCCTTTCCTTACCCTCGGCGAGCGAGCATCGCTACAAGCTGCCGAGTGGTGGGTGCATGCAGACTTGCGGTGGTATATACGTGGCATGGCCGCATTGCCCGATTTGCTTTGTGACTCCTCCAGCAGTGCATCTGAACAGGAGGCCCTTCGCACCCGCCGCCCCAGGCGCGCCGGGTGACGCATGCCTGGCTCACTCGCCTCGCACCCGTGCTGGTAAACGAAGATAGTCAGAATGCCCTTGGTCCCATGTTTATACTGCCGGAGTTCCACGCAGCGCTGCTGCCGCGAAAACCAACTGCGTGCCCGCAGTTGGTTCTTGTTAATGGCCAACACCTCTGCAAATTCCAACAGTAGCTTAGTCTTGACTTTACACGTTTCGGGCGCAAGGTCGGAACAAGAAAAAGACCCTCTTACGCAAGGCTAATGGTGGTAGAGCTGCAGTCTTCGATTCGTGCCTGCGTTTGCTCGGGCGCGCCTGTGAACAGTTTGAAACATGTGTCAGGGATGCTGTGTTCATGTCGTGATGGTTGAATTGCCCGCCGCAGCTGTTAAGGAACATCTGTGGAACATCTGCGGAAACGCAGCTGTCAGTCAGACAATGCCGTGGAATTCTGACTGGCAGGCCGTGTGCGATGTCTGCGGATGGAAATGCAAGACCCCGTTGTTCAAGAAGAAGGCCTTCAAAGACAGCGGTGTGATGGTTTGCGGTTGGAACTTTGAGGTGATTTGCTGCGTGTGCCTGCTGGAGGGAAAGGCTGAGGCTGGCCTGCAGCACAGCTGGCGCTACACCAGGGATGAGGCCTTCAAAGTTCGGTCCGAAAATTGCGAACCGCCGATGTGTACTAACTGGGTGGGCGCCGTGTATGATCGCTTGCCGCCATCATCGCAGGCATCCTCGGCGTGGACCAGCACCTCCCCGCCGCCGCCGTGGCTGAGTCCGCCGCCGCTCCCGCCCGAGGAAGTGCTTAAGGATATCTTGGACGAGCTGACAGGGGTGCAAGGCCGTGTCAACAAGATAGAGATGATGATTATTAAGCTGCTGAATCAGAAGAATGAGTCCAAGGAGACAATCAAGCATTGCTAGACACAGACAGCCCAAGGAGACAGTCTTCGAGCATCGCTAGACGCAAACTGCGGCCACGCAGTCTTGCCAGTGTTTCACTTGAATTGCTGCCGCAACAGTCTCTTCGCACATTTTGCAGCCAGAAAAAAAACGCAGCGCAATGCTTTGTCAATCCATGAGCAAGGGCCCGCCCTGGGTTGGCTGTGCAGCTCTTCGAGTAGGGTATGCAGGCATCTGGTAACACTGCACGACTTTGTTTTTTCGGTTGTGTTGTCGTTGGCGACAGCAGGAATTGCCCTTCGCCTCTTCAACATAAAGCTTCCGCAACTCCATGCGCACCACATTGTTGACAAAACTGCATCTAGAACCAGCTCTGCACCCGCAGTTGAACAGTTGCTGTCGAATGATCTATTTGTTGGAGCTCCTTGCCTTGGTTGTTCAAACTTACTTACTCAGGCTGCTAGTGGAAAAAAACAGCTCTCAAATGTTGTTGCCGTTCAGTGATCATGAAACACAACTGCATCTCACACTGCTTGCGCGCCAGCCTTGGCTTCAAGCAAGGGCAAGGCAGATTGAAGACTGCTTTGGCAACACAGCAGGACATGCCGCGACATTCCGACGAGTATGGCAGTGTGGCGCTATACTTGTTCATGAATGTCAATTTCGACTGGCATGTCTTGGCGCACCGAAGGTGCAGCGGGTTTCTTGCTACACCTGCTGGAAGCATAGTTTCAGCAGATCTTGTCTACAGGCATGGTGGAAACTGGCAGGAAGATGCGGCCAAGAATGCCGCCTTAAGGGAACTGCGAGAAGAGGCTGGGTTGCATCTGGACTCCAGCGTCACGGGCCACTTTTTCACGCTGGCAAAAGACACGACGCTGATAAACCAGAAATTTCAGGACAGGTTTGGGAAAGTGCATGGGGTTGGGGCGTGTGAAAAGCTGCATGTCCCTGTACGTTTGTTCTAACTATTGCAAACACTGTTCAAGCAATGCCCCTGCAGGAAGGCAAGCGGAGAAACGTAAACCACATCAATTTCGGCTTCGTCTTGCCGTCTTTCTGCCACGATACACTAGAGGTCCATGGCCCTCAACGCATTGGCAAACCCGAGCTCCTGCCACACGGGATGGCCAATGTGGATGGGGTCTCAACAAAGCCGCTCGAGAAGAATTCCGGGCACAAGTGGGTGAAGGTCAACACGATGCTGAGTTATCGCGACCTCTATGACCTTTGCAGGACTCCGCTTGCAGACTTCCTGGACAGAGTGAACCAAGCCGCTGTGGCAACACAGCGGCCATCACACAGGGCACTGGAAAGCATTGAACGAATCCCGCTGAAGTCGGTCCTCATCGCGAGCGAGATGCTGGCGAATCTCCTGAAGCTGTCGCATGTGGCTGGCACAAAGTCATTGGAGTTGGCCACTCCATTGGTGCAAGCCCCGTATGATGTCCTGAGGAACAACATCGGGAGATTGACCAAGCGTCCAAAGTTTGAAAAACAGGGGAGGAGCCAGAGCAACCACCCCCTTGCAAAGGACCCAGCATTGGTGGAGATGATGGTGCGGCACTGGGCGCACGTCCACGGAGTCTGCGACTCTCTGGGCCAATGCCGCCATTTCCCCCAGGAGACCTCCAAAAGTTCTGGCCACATCGAATTCGATTACTTGCAGTCGGACAGACAGCACTCTGCGCAGTGGCAGCGTCGTATTCAAGACATCTGCGGAAACGCAGATGGCATCCACTTGCACTCGGTGGTTCACGGCACCTACTGGGAATGTGCCCCGGCAATCCTGAGACAGGGAAAGCTGACTGCGTCAGATAACGACGCCGGGCTGGGGGCACGCGAGTATCACGGCCGAGGAGGCCGTGGAGTCGGAGTGCGCCTTGCCAAGAAATTTGTGTTTGGTAATGATTCCTGAATGTTTAGTCCTTGGTTGTTGTAGTCTTGCCTGTTCGTGCCTTGCCGACCTTGTGCGCCAAGGTACACAGCAGAAGACTGGGAGCACGTCTTCGACCACTACGCGTGGAAGACAAATGTCTTCGGCAACAATGTCTTCTACGCTTTGGGCTTCCAGCTTCTGGGCCACACCCCCAGGACGATTTTTAACATGCATCGTGGCACTGAATTGGTGTGGAATGCGGAGGATCTCGTGATAGTGAAGGTGATCGTGAGGTATAACATGCGGGTCCAGCAGGGCGAGGCGTGCTCGCGGAATTTCCAGCCGCAATGCCGCCTGCTGCCGAAAGAGTTGCAGGGGCGCCACGTGGAGGTGCCCGTATACGAAAAGATTGCAGCAAGCAGGTGGCACGACTGTGCCCACACCCCTCACTGGGAAGAAGACTACGTCCCACACAAGGACTTGTTCTTTCAAATGGACTATGACAAGGTGAAGAATCTCACACCCTTGAGCTGCTGCTTCCCCTGGGCTCCTCAGCCCACCAACGTGAAGGCAAGAGCTGCTGCGTTCACCGCTTGCTTGGATCACTCACGCAGCCCGCGAGGCGGATCCCCAAGCAGCCTTGCGCCGACGCCAACTGTGGTGCCGAGCATGGAGCAGGAAACTCCAACTCTGCAGCCGGAGGAGCCCACTGTCACTCAGCTGCCGGTGGAGGAGTGCCAGCAGGAGCCGGCAAGCCCAACTCCGTTTTTGCCCATGCCAAAATCAGCTGCGGCGACGCAGCTTGACACTGACATGGACAAGGAGCAAGAAGAAGTTCCGGCCTGGTTCAACTGTTCGCCAACGTCGCCGGCTGACCACATGCAGGAGGATGACGACGGGCTGCAGCAACAACTCCAGCGTGCGGAGCACCTGACAATGACCCTTGACCGTGTCAATGTTCGTGATTCTGACTCTGAGCTGAGCGGAATCTCAGATGAGGATGATGAGGAGGAGCCGGATGACAAAATGTCACAGAAGGACGAGGACCAAGACGAGCACCAGGACCAAGATGAGTGGCGGTGGATGCCGCTTGAGTCAGGCGATGGCAAGGAGCACAATTGCTGCGATTGGAGAGGCAGTGGCAGGACGCCGGGTTCCCAAAGCTCGGCACTGAGGCAGGCGATTGGTTCCACACACAAATTACAGCAGCGGAGACGGCCTATGTCACTGCGACAGGCATCTATGACAACATGCCTGACCCGGATGGTGGAATTGCGGCGGGGCTATCCAGGACTCGACAGCAGAAGACGCGGTCGCGCGTGAGAACGCGATTCAAGAGATCCCGAATCATTGGGCTGCCCTTCAGAACTCGGGGAAGCCAGAAAGCGACAAAGAGACTCGCGCCGGTGCACAGGATGCATTCCAGCGGCACCTACACCTATACACAATGGGTCGCTGCTGGATATATTGCCGCGCAGTTCCGCCGGCTGCCACGGGCGCCAAAATTCCCCAAGGGCCAACGCTGGTACAACTACCGGGGACAATGGCTTAAAGTCACCTTCAACGACGGCATTGAGTGGTGGACTGATGATCCATGCACAAAGCAGGAGCTGGCTGACGTAAAGGAATGGTTCCTGGGCCTCGAAAAGGTCAAAAACTGAACTGCGTCGCCGCAGTCAGTTTTTTGAATCATTGCTTGCGAAGCCTTTGTACAGCTGACGGCTTCGGAAGCGGTCGCACTTCAAGCACACAGTCCCGCAGAGGTAAAAAGGGCTCGTCCGTTTTGCCTGAGTGTTTCTGTCGTGGCACAGTTCATGTTGCGGCATCGTTAATCGTTGATCACGCCTGTCGAAACATGCTCAAGTTGTACGGCAGCTGCTGCACCGACTGCGGCAACGCAGTTCGGATGGCGCCATGCCTTCTTCCAAATGCGTGATTAAGTGGGGAAGACTGTTCAAGTGGGCAAAACTGACTGAGTCGAATGTGCAGTGCCGGTACTGCAAGTGCTTCAGCCGCTCAGTGGAAGGATTGCGAACAACGCAATTGAAACAACATGAGCGTGGAGTACTGCATCGGTTCCGACGAGCGACAGCGCTTGGCTGCAGCCCAAATCTGCCAGGCACCCCGTCAATGGACACCTTTCTGGGTGTTGTGGAGCGCCGCTTGAAAGGAGAATCGCTTCGAAAATCTCCTCTTGGCCGCTACAAGGAAAAGAACATTTCATGGTGCTTGAATGAGGCTATGTTGGACATGGAGCGGAAGAAACTTGGGAAGTGCCAGGTAGCTCTGATTTCGCAAGATGCGCAAGGGCCGATGCTTTCTGTCAGATTTGCCTGTGTGTCAAACCGCGCTGCGAAACCGCAGCGCGGTCAACTTGAACTGCATCAAGGCCTCTTGGGGCTCTTCCACGGCCAAATTTGCGGCGCCCGAAGGATTGCCAGGACAACGCTGCGAGTTGCAAAAACTATGTTTCAGGCTAGAAGAAAACCTCCGTCTGGGTGGTGCGGGAAGGCGCCGACATTTTACAAAAAGGCTTGGCAGCATTTTCGCAGAAGGGTGGAACCTAGGCGGCAAAGCTTTGCTTGCTCCATGTTTCAAAACAAAATGCTTCTCCCTGACGCTGACGCTGCTGAGGAAATGTTTGCTTCGGATGCGGCCGCTGATGAACTGAGAGCCGGCCGTTTACTCTCACTTCGGGACCACTTTCCTGCCGAGACTTTTCCAGCTATGAAGATTCGACTGCGCGACAGCGCGCATGCTGTCCAGCGGCAACTCAGCGCAGTCCTCACGTGTTGCATTCCCAGTAAACAACCCTGCGCGGAACGGACAACTAACAGACAGCTGCCTTGCTGGCTAAGGTTTGCAAAGAAATGGCATCTTGACGAGACGCTTCAGGAATACATGCAGCAATTCATATCTGGAAAGGAGTCTATGACTGCGCTGATTTGGCATTCGCCAGATTTGAAGGTGATGTTTGCGAAGCATGTTGCTAGGCTCAAAAGTGGACATGTTTTAACACACATGCCGCAAGTGTGGCCATAGTGTCTCGTCGCGCTAAGGTTCGGCACATGGACGCCGAATTTCTGCGTCACAGTGGCATGAGAGACTTGCAGTCGGCCAAGCATCGTCATTCTTCTCTGCAGAAGCCGATGGGGCGATTTATCCTTCTTGCGGATGCGTTCTTGGCCACAGCTCACGAGAGACTTAGTAGGCATCAGGCTTGCTTGAGTATGTCGCCATTTCAAAGAAAAACTGTGTTGCAAATCTAAGGATATTGCGAGTAAAGACCAACGCGAAACCCCGAAGGGTTGCCAAGAAGTTCCTGGAGTCTATATCCACAGAGGTGTACCTGCAAATGGCTATGATGGCTGACGCTGCTGATGAGGAGATCAGAATTTTACGCAGATTTGACAAGAGCCAGATGGACATGAGTGCAGCGCAAACCTGCTTGACAACCTTTGCTCAAAGGCTGCATGTGCTCTTCGTGCAGAAAACAGCCACCTCCAGTGGTTACACACAGCACGCTTCTAGACAGCACTGAGTCGCGAAGCCCGTGATAAGTTTTCAGAGCTTCAAAGACTTGATCTGACTGCCAGGTGCTGAAGTGGCTGGAAAGACCTCGTTTGATTCAACTGGGCGCTGGGCACAGGAGTGTGGGAGGCAGCGTTTCGCCGATCGTTTTCAACAGGTGCTTTGCAAGGATGGCTGCATGGCTCGCCCTTGTCTCGCAGACCATCAAGACAGAGTTTCCTGATTTTGAACTGATCCACAACTTGTCAGCCTTTTCGCTCAGCGGCCCCCAAAAGAGCGCTGCGGAAACACAGCGCTGTCTTCTGCGGCTCTCCCAGATGTTCGACGCGAACTCTAAGCAGCTCTATGAACAGTTCCAAGACTTAAAGCCTACTGCCCAACGCCACCGACCGGTTCTGAGTTTGTTTAACGGTGCATATTGCTTGTCCTGCTTTGCTTGTCGCTTTCCAATGCTCTGCCCAGGAAAACAACTGTCCAAGTCGGAAGAGTTGGGTGATTTGCAAGCCTGGACCTTGGCAGAGTCAAGTTTCAGCGGCCGCTGCCCGGACATGTCTAAAACACTTGCCCGTGTCTTGCTGGCATCGGCGGCTGGAACTGCGCAGAGCGAGCGTGACTTTGCAGATATCAAGTACCACACTGCACGCGACAGGGCTTTCTTAGGCCCTTACTTCAAGGCGTTCGAGAGGCGGCTTCGCCAGTGGGACAAGAACAGTCTTCGTGGTGCAGTTGCTATGCTTGCCCAAAAGATTTGGCAGGAAGGCTTCGGCTCTGAAAGATCATCTGGGTCCGCTCGCAAACCTAAGTTTGTTTCCGGTCTTCGACTAGAAGCAAGCCGGCAGGACGCTTGGCGGCACATAGCTTTTTTTAACTTGCCGGAGTTCGCTTTGCACACCTTGCCGGCCAAGGCACGAACAAGAAATCCTGTTTCGGAAGCCGCGTGGATAGCTCGACGCCGGAAGAGTGTGAAGCGATGCTTAAAGCTGAACGATGCCCCTCGGGACATGCTGCGGCTGAGCAAAAGTTCCCGCAAGGCAGCTGGAAATGCAATTTCCACCAAGCACGAGGAAGCGACCAAAAAGTTGTCGGAGCTGAAGAAAAGACGGTGCTTTCAAGCTCAGCAAGACGACCTGCTGCTGCGGCAAGAGCAGCTTCGTCCAGCAGAGCACAGCCAATGCTTGGAGCGTAGGAGGAAAGCTGACCACCAAGCTCAGCTCGAAAGCTCGCTGCGGAAACGCAGGCGGAGTCAGCCTGAACTTCCAGCTCTGGCCAATATGCGCCTTGGCGTTTGAATTTGCTTTTGCGCCTTTGTTCTTGCAAGTTTTCTTAGGCGATTGCTCGCGAAAGAGGAGGCAGACTCTACTGACTTGCACCAGAAACTCCACTCTTTGGGTGCCCTGGTGGTCAATGATTATCTCTTGGCTGAAGGCGTTGTGGTGAACAATGTCGCAAAACCTGGCTCTCGAGCTTCATGGCTAATGCGACTCTCTGGTGGTCTTATCGTAAGCCAAGCTGCGATCAAGACCGGGTTTGGGCCTTGGGTTAAATACAAAGGGCCAGCCAAGGGCACCCGAAGACATGTGCTCATTACGCCATCATTTCGCAAACGTCATCCGCGATTCGCTGTCTTGGCACAAACACGCATGCAAGAGCTCAACTGGAAAGTGTACGTGCGGGCCTTGGCTGGCTGTGGCACACTTGTCGTCCTGTCCGTGTCCCGTTTGCCTTGTTTGGAGCGGCGCGCCCCTGGTAACAGAACTGAGGACAAGGCTGCCACCTGGGTGAACGCAGCCAAAGCTGCCAAGACCAAGAAGAACTATGTGAGTGTAGGACTTGTGCAGGAAAAGTCCGTGCTGACATCCACAAAGATGTTCAACGCCCATACATTTGTACAGTGGGGAGCTCTTGGGGCAATAGAGCGATTCTGCCTGGGTCACAGCCGCCAATGACGAGCATTGGTCGCTGCACAGAATCTGCAGACTGGGGAAGAGGGCTGCCACTGCCTCGCGTCATAACAGAGAGAAACACGTCTATGCGATGGCTCGCTGTCTGATGACGGAAAGTGCTTCTTGAAGCGCTGGGAGTTAAACAGTGTACAAAGCCGTGGGGGGGTGGGGGGAACCTTGTCCCGGCTGATGCGCGGGTCCGGTCAGCCGAAAAATCCTCCATTTTGTGGGAGTTTTGTTTGAGCGCTTTCTGCCACGCAAGCCTGGTTTTTGGTGTTGCTCCCTGTGTCTGCCAAATGAACAATTCTGATGCATCAGAATTTTGGGCCCCTGCGAGTTCTGATGCACTAGATTTTGGGTCCCTGCGAGTTCTGATGCACTAGATTTTGGGCCCCTGCGAGTTTTGACGCACTAGATTTTTGAGTCTAAGTCGTTTATGCTTTTTCAAACGGGTCCTCGGGCTCTTTTGGGCCCGACAGCCCGAGTGCCGGGGGGTTCCGAACCCCCTGGCACTGCGAGTTCTGATGCATCAGAACTTGCAGTGCCGGGGGTTACCCCCCCATTTTCGAGTCCCAAGTGCCGGGGGGTTCCGAACCCTCTGGCACTCGGGACTCGAAAATGGGGGGGTAACCCCTGGCACTGCGAGTTCTGATGCATCAGAACTTGCAGTGCCAGGGGGTACGGAACCCCCTGGCACTGCGGCTCAAAATCGGGCTGACCTGCTATTTGTTTTGGGGGGTATGTGCAATTAAGCCCCAAGCCGAGACTACTACGTCTTGTTGTCTGTTGTCTGGTGTGCTCATGTGTTCTGTCTGCCCGTCAAGCCGTTTCACGCTTCGCCCCGCAGCCAGCTTTCCTCCAGTTGCTTCTTCAGCTGACTTGCTGCGTTGCCGCAGAAAGTCCGTGAAGCATGGGGAAGACATCCTTGAAGGTGAAGAAAACTGGCATCAAGAAGCCTCCTCGCGTGGAGAAGGTGGAGTCACATTGCCAGCGCAAGTGGCCAATCATGCTTGGGAGCGACTGCAGCGGCATGGGAACTGATGTTGTGGCAGCGAAGCAACTGGGGATTGAGTTCATGGTTCAGTTTGCCACCGATGTGGACCCAGATTGCCGAAAGGTGATTCTTTCCCACAAAAAGGGACCGAGGAGTCTTGGATATGCTCTTGGAAATGTTTGCGAGAAGTGTGACTTGTACACAGCTGGGTTTCCGTGCCAACCATACAGCAGACTGCCAGAACAAGTAGCTGTTTTCAACCGAGTTTGGGTTACTTTCTGTTTTTTTGCACATAGGTCTTTGCTTAGTCTGCTCCTTCCGAGGTACGGCGGGCGTCGGGCAGGGGAAATGCGACCAACGTGATTTATCAAAGGCTGTGGTGGACTACATCTGCCGCATGCAACCGCGTGGATTTGTGCTGGAGAATGTGACGGGCATCCGGAATAAGAAGCACAGGAAGCACTTCAACAAACTTCTGCAGCAGCTCAAGGAATGTCGGCTTCCTGGGTCGCAGAAGCGGGCCTATGCTGTGAGCTGGCGAATGGTGAACAGCCGCAGTTTCGGGCTTCCGCAGAACCGGAAGAGGATCTACATCATGGGCGCCAGGAGGTCCACGCGCAAGGGTGTGAAAACCAGAAAACCAAATATGGTCCACTCGCTGCCTGAAAGCAAGTTCGCTTGCCTGGACGACTTCTTGGAGAAGGGGCTTCCCAAGGTGGACATCAAGAAGCTTTGCAAAACCAAGCGGAACAACATTTTGGCAGGAAGGAAGAAGCTCAAGGCGAAGGGTGTTTGGAATCTGGACAGGGACATCATCGACGCAGGAGCCGGGAAAAACTTCCGGCAGGTCACCTCGGGCTATGTTCCCACAATCACATGTGCACGAGCCTCCGGCGACAACTTCTGGCTCGACAACGATTCTTGTCCAAACCAGATTTAGCGAGTGCAAATAATCAAGTGTGGCGAGTTGCGCAGCCCGCAGCCCGCTTACAGCCTGTGCTAAGGAAAGTCGCTTTCTCAGCCTCAAGGAGCTGGCGGCTTTGCAGGGATTCCACAACTTCCGCTGGCCCAAAAGTGTGTCCCGCGCCAAGAGAGGCAAAATGGTGGGCAACGCCATGTCGGTTCCTGTCCTGAGGGAGGCAATGAGGGCGGTGCTCACGGCAGCTAGGTTGATCCGCTGGGCCTAGTAACTGTGGAGCCACAGTTATTAAGACAAGAGCTGCTCCTGTTTAATTTGCTGGGACGATGGCCCTGCTTTGGGTTGGTGCTCCGCGACTGCAACAATTGACCGGGGTAAACAAAAAACGGAAGCGTTGCTGACGCGGATCAAATTCGACTTTTCACAGAGCGTGGCCCGTGCTTTCAGATTAAGGCTCATCCGCAGTTTTCAGATTAAGGATCATCCGCAGTGTTTTTTATTTGAGGCCCCCGGTGCCAGCTGCGTAACCGCAGCGAGGTGCAGACTGCTATGGTTCAATCAACATCCTCGGCAAGCTCAACCCCGGTGCAATGCCGGAACATAAGCGCTTCCCACTACGATGACGTGAGGAAGGCTTGGGAACTCATTGTGGGGCGCGGGCCTCAGTAATAGAGATGCCATCAGTCAGTACTGCGCTGCTGCTCAGGACGGATCTTTTCAGGGACCTTGAGTCAATGAAGCCCTTAACGATCGAGGAGGGCGGTCGTCAAGACCCCTTCGACAATCGCAAGTTGCAGTCCATGATGGAGGCCTTGAAGGAGGGAGATTCCACTACTGACCAGTACATTGCAGGCGGCAATGTAGCGTGGGTTAGCTGGTCATGGTCTTCGACTGCAAGTGTGCCAGTGTACAAGAGCAGCGTAAAGTGGATCATGCACACCACGTACAAGAAGCCCCAGCCTATAAATTTGGTGGTGGCAGTGGATGACTTGTTTATGGACCAGAAAAATGGGCAAATGAAGAGGATCAGTCCGGAGGAGGACCATCACGCCTTCATCTTGGCCACAGCGAGGGACTTGCAGCAAGACAAGTTCCAGGAGGCCGGCGCCGTCGCTGTCTTGGCCCCTAAATACATTACTAGCCAAGCATTGAGTTGCCAGCGCAGGAATGGAGAAGGGCGTGGCTGTCTTCCACGATCGATTGCCGCTTCAAGCCCGGGCTGAATTTGTTCTGGGAAGCGGCCAAGCAAAGGGAGGATGTTGGGACCAGCTACGAGACCATGTACTACAGCCCTGTGCAACGCATCTTTCAAATAGTGTCCTTCAAGTTGAATCACGAATCAGCTTCCAAGACCAAGCTGACGACTAAGAAGCTTTTCGAGATCTTGTCTGCCAACTTGACGGTGACATCGGGGGAGGCAGTGACGCAGTCCTTCCTCGAAGTCTTGATGGCTCTGTGGAATTCCTTGCTGAGCGACACTTCTTTCCGAGAGGAAGTCCTGCTTTCTGAGGAGCTCTTCGGAAAGCGAAGTCCCATCAAGTCCATATATGTTTTGCGAGACCTTGCCACTGCTTGCAAGAAGCAACCGCCTTGCGTGAAGTGGGTGTTCGATGCCCTCATGGATGCGGCGTTGAACAAAATCTTCAAGCAAGGCGAGCTCAACCCCCAGGCGTTGGCCGGCAAGAACCCCCGTGGGAATAATTCCAAAGGGCCTGACTCCTAGCACTGCTGCTTTTTTCTTAGGTTTTGCCTTGATTGATGGGGGCGCACTGCTTCTGAGGCTGTTGCATATGTGGGCATGGAAGTATGTCCTGAAAGATGAGATCCTGGACATGCTGTTGGCTCACAAGAGCCTGCCATGTGAGGACGCAAAACGCATCCGGGAGAAACTCTCCACTCAGGAGACGTGGCGCAAGGCAATGGCTGGTGGCCTTCTCTTCTCGCGGGAGACGCTCGACAATATCCCTGACAATGAACTTGACCCTAGCATTTTGACTGCAATTGGTGATTCAAGTGTCGCCCATGACATTGTAATGATCTGGACATGGCGCCGAGGCAAATCCGTGAAAGTCGTGGCCAACAAATCGTGGCTGGGGGCGCTGCAGCCAGCCAGTCAAGAGGCTGCGGAATTTCTGGCAGATCTCATTTACACCAAGAAGTACGACGAGAAGGTGAAGAGCGTGTTGCACACCAACTTTGACGTGAATGCCCTTCTCGAGCGCGAGGCGCTCAAGCCCATCTGGGACAAGCTAACCAAGAAAGCCGACAAAACGGCTGCGGCAACGCAGGCGGAGTCAGCGGACGAAGGTGCGTTGGATGACGCCGCCCTTGTGAAAGCCGCCATCCGCCTTTCAGAGCCCAATGAAGCCAAGGCAACTGAGGCTGTCCATGCAGTTGAAGCTCTGAAGACTGAAGACAAAGAGTTTCTGCTAGAAACTGAGACAACCGCCAAGGACCTTGTCAATTCCCTTTTGCAGGTCGCGGTGGCTGACCAAGAGATTGACAAACTCATCCTTGCTTTGTCGAAGGTGGAATTCCTAAACACGCGAAGCCAGGAGGGTTCCCAACTTTTCATTTGGGACGTTGAGCAGGCAGGAGAGCATAAAACCGACGCTCGGAGGTCACCCCCTCCGTTTCAGAAAGAACACTTCGAGAAAGTGGTCAAGGGCGTGCTTTTTGCACGAAACAGGCAATCCACTTTGACCTTTGACGACTCGGACGGGCCGCCTCCCCCAGACGCTTCGGATGTGTTGCCTAGCTTATTAGATAAACACAGGATGCGTGCGCCGTCCATGCGTTGCTCATCTTAGGTTCTTGTTCTTTGACGGAGGCCGGTCAGGCCTGCATTCTCATTGGAACAACCTGTTCAAGGGCATCGGCGTGACTAAGATGTGGAATTTAATCCACACTGAGGCCTCGACAACTGCGAACAGGAAGGCCAGGAATCTGTCAGGGACGGCGATTGAGCGTGGGGCCAGGGCCTCAGCGTTTTAATGTGATTTCCTCGGAGGCGCGGGGGCTGATAATGAGGTCAACGTGATTAACTTGGCAGAAAAGGTCTTGGTGACCACCACGGATGTGCAAAAGCTGCAAGCTATCACGGGAAGCCGGAAGAACCTACATTTTGAGGGGACCGTGTGTTCAGATGCTGCGCCTTGGATAAACCAAACAGTGCGCGGTTGTTTGGCGCGCTCAGCTTGCGCCCCTTGTTTGCGTGCGAGTTTCTGAGGTCTACGGGGTCCCCCGGCATGATTTGGCAGGGCTGACAAGGCTGGCACCTGTGTTCAAGCACGAGTTGCTTGGAAGCTTCCGCGTGGCTGGTGCACCGAACAACCAACAGCGAACAGATGGAAGTGCAAAGGACAACGTGGCAGGAGAACCGATCACTTGGAATCCAAGGCATTCGCACATGATCGAGGAATTGTTGCACCGGTATCGGCCACGGGCTGTCACACTCATGACAGCAGCAGAGCCTGCGACAGCCAGCGTGATTTTGACAAAAAGAATTCCAGTGACAGCAATTTGCTCCTTGGCTGCATCGCAGTTTGATGTCCTTTTGCTCGAGTTTGGTTCTGGTGCCCAAGAAGAGCACGCCAGGCTTCTCACAAAAGCACGCCAAGTGGTTCAAGGCCCAGGTCTGCACACAGCTCCTCGCGGCGATGACTGACCCTGCCAACGACAAGATTTTCAACGCAAAGCTGGGAAAACTTTTGCACCTTCCGCATGCGCAGAGCAGCAGCACCCCTGAGCCTTCCACGTCCACGGTGACAGGCAAGAAGCGAAAGTCGCGGGGAGGTGCCAATGCAAAGCCGAAGCCAAAGAAGGCTGCAAAGATGAAGGCGGCTCCGAAGAAGAAGTCGGAGAAGGATCTGATTGCAGAAGACGAAGAAGACGAAGAAATTGAAGATGAAGAGGACGTCGAGGAGGAGAATCTGAGTGAAGACTCTGTGGGTAGTGATGACTAAACAAACTGTGGTGCCACAGTTTGTGCATTCTTTTGTTTAGCCAGCGCATGACAATAATGATGATAGCGGGACATGTCTGTTGGCAGCGAAGCAATCACAGACCCAGGGCAGATTGCAGTTCGGAGCGCTGGGAGGAAAATGGGATAAACACGCTGCTGCAATTGTGAGTGTCCTGTCTTTTGAACTGACAGTGCACGGAGAACCATTTGCAGTCCACGACCTGTGCTCTTGAGAGCCCAATCATGAGCCCCTCAAGCCAGTAAGTAGCATTGCCATTCATGAGCGGCGGCATCGAAGAAGGCAACTTTTTCCCGAGCCTGAGGAAGAACGACAATTGCGATGAGCCTGACTCTGGCAACCAGGAGGCTGAGCCTTCCATCGAGCAGCTCTTCGGCGAGGCGGGGGGATGGGATGATTCTGATGAGCCGGAGGACGAGAACGAAGATATGAATGAAGAAGAAGAAGCAGAAGAAGAAGAAGACAAAGACGCAGGAGAAGATCCTCCATGTCCAGTAGCGAAGGCCAAAGCCAAGGCCAAAGCCAAGGCCAAGGCCAAAGCCAAGGCCAAAGCCAAGGCCAAAGCCAAGGCCAAGAAAGAGCCCAAAGCCAAGGCCAAGGTCAAAGCCAAGGCCAAAGCCAAAGGCAAGGCCAAAGCCAAGGGCGCGTCAAAGAAAACCACAAATTATGAAAATACCCGAAAAGCTTTCTTTGACAACGCTGCCGAGAACGGCCTGGATAGTAATGCTGCCCGGAACGCCTGGCTTGAGAGCACAGAGAGGAAGAATGCGATAGCTTCAATGCCAAGTCCTGAGAGAAGGCAACGCAAATTTGTGAAACCTCCTCCCGCTGATGATGTAAACTAGACCTTGTGGCAATGTCTGCTGCGGGCGCGCAGCAGACCATGGCACCGCGTGATGGGCAAAGAAACAAAAGAGCAAGCATTGCGTGTTGGACCTTGCAAGTTGCGACTGTCCTTGAAAGTTGCGATGTTGTTGATTGATGTTATTGCCCTGCAGCTGTTTTCGCTTCACATCTAGGCAACTGCGCGTCAGTCCCACTTCCCACAGACATTACTGTGCTACCACAGTAATTATGTCGTCATGGTTGGACGGCATGGGCAGTCAGGAGGCACGGTTTCAGCCAGGCGACCACGCTTGCTTGGTGACGTGGAAGTCCAGCTTCTTCCCGCTCTATCAGCTTCATTCGGAGATACTGGAAAAGTTGGAGCAAGCCATCGTGTTTCGCAAAGGGAGCCCCATCTGCATGGAGGAGTTCAGGGATCTGCGAGTGTTCATTCATGTGAACAGCGACGATTATCTGGAAAGACATTACACAGAGGAAACTGCAGACTGGTGCAATCACGAAACTCGCACTTCCTCAGTGCAGCAGTGGATCGAGCATTGGGTTCAGCTGGTGCCAGGGCCCACGAAGAACCTGATATGTGCCATCAACGAGTACAAGTGGAAGCATTATCAGTTGCGGTGTGTGGTGTACGGGCCCATTTCCCATGCTTCCTGGGAGAAGCGCTTCTTGATTTGGGGCTGGCAGGACGAGCTCGATCGCGTGTCTGACCTGGTTGAGTGGTCCCAGGACTATTCCTCGATACTTTGCCTGCCAATCAGTGACCCCGTGCCAAAACCACGGGTGATGCTGAAGGCCCTTCACAGCCGAGACGTTGACATGATTCGCAGGTTCATGCCACTTTCTCTCTTTCCTGGCAACGCCATCTGGCATCCTGATGACATCGAGCAGATCACTGCAGCACAGCAATCTGATGCAGAAGGAAAGGACGCTGACATGCAGGTTGAGGATCCGGAGTTTCTATTGGTCGACACCGCCGACCAGGTCCCTGGCACCGAGTGCGATCAAATTGGCCGTGTCCAAGTTGGACCCATCATCAACAATTCGCCATGGCACCAAGATCAGCGCGCAAAGCAGCGTGCTGCCGCCAGCTGCGGAAACGCAGCTGCTGGAACTTCAAAACCAGTCACTGTGTTCTCCTCTGAGTAGAGACTGAGACAGGCCCGCCGCCAGCCACAACGCACAGTGTTTTTGAGGCTGAAGTTGTGTGGCCTTGGATTGAAAAAAATGCATCGAGCCACGGAGTGTGGTGTTCGCATGTGCATGAGCACTGCTAGGCTTTGTTGTTGTGTGAGTGCACGGGCATTGTTGCTGCTTGTCGTCCTGCCCTTGACTTGCATCGCCGCAGTCATTAAGGCCCGAGTTTTGCCGAAGGTTTCCAAACATGTCGTCTGAACACGAGAGCACGGTGAGTTTCGGCGGTCGGGCTGACCTTCGCGAAGAGCGGAAACGCAAGCGTGATGAGTCGGGGGACTGGGACAAGCTTAGCCACCCAGACTTGCGGAGCATTCTGCAGCAGAAGGAGCGGCTTGGAAACATTTTGATGAAGTATTACCCCACGCTCCTCCATTTACCTGCGGATGCCATGCCTGAGACACCGCCTGTTGGCAACCATTCCTACACGGTCAAGCCTGCAGGATGCTGCAAGATTATGGTTAAGCTGGACAACTCAAGCTTTGTGGTGAAAGGCCTTGGGCAATCACAGAAGTTTGGCTTCGGGATGAAGTTCTACGTGGGGAGTGCCGACGATTTGCCACTGAGTGAGCGAGGTATGCCAGGGCTTGTCGCAGTGGCTTGGGCAGAGGCCCAGGTCCTGGCAAGGAAGTGGCAGCAGAAGAAAGATTCCGAGCAACCTGATGTCTCGCCCAGCTGCGATGCAACAACTGAGCCATCCCCCAAGGATGCCTCTTCCGGAAACGAAACAACACTGGCTTGGGAGCAGTTCAGCCCTGATCGACTTTGACTCCAGTACAGATTGGATCAGGTGTTCAAACAACTGCGCCCCCGCAGTTGGATGCCTTGCTGTTTTCCCAAACGGTGGTTTTTGCAAGCTGCAATTGCTGCTTGCTTCTTAGTAGCAACATGGTCGGGGAGACATGCAATTGACATGTCGCGGGGAAAGCTGAGAGTCTGAAAAAGGAGCCCGCGTGAGTTTCAACAGCCACTGCGTGTTCATGTGTTTCTCAGACCTTCCACATCAGAAGGCCAGCCATGCCTGCCAGAGGCGCCAGAGCTCCTTTCGGCAATTGAATTGTTGAAGCCCCCCGAGGGTCACTCTGCGCAAAAGATGGGGGCAGGCGGGATTTGAATCCGCGACCTCCCTACCAACTGCGGGTCCGCAGGTTGGTTCGGGCGCGCTGCCATTGCGCCACTGTCCCTTGCTCCCTCTGTGGCAACTTCGGGGCCTGAACCCGGCCCAAATTTTGAACAAGTCTTCGGAGCCAACACGGAGAGTTTTTCCAGCTTGAAAACAATTTAGAGCCTGAACCCGGGGCCCAAATGGAACAGCTTTTCGGGGCCCGAATCCGGGACCCGAATGGAACAGCTTTTCGGGGCCCGAATCGGGGCCCGAATCAAACAACTTTTCGGGGCCCGAATCCGGGACCCGAAAGGAACAGCTTTTCGGGGCCCGAATCGGGGCCCGAATCGAACAACTTTTCGTGGCCCGGGGCTCTTGGCTGTGGATGTTTCTCCAGGGGCTCTTTGGAGGCCACACATTTGTGTCGGGGGCTCGAATGGTATACGACTTTTCGGGGCCCGAATCCGGGACCCGAATGGAACAGCTTTTCGGGGCCCGAATCGGGGCCCGAATCGAACAACTTTTCGGGGCCCGGGGCTCTTGGCTGTGGATGTTTCTCCAGGGACTCTTTGGATGCCACTGTTTCAATCTGCACATTTGTGTCCACCAGCCATCTTTTCGGAGCCCGAATGGTATACGACTTTTCGGGGCCCGAATCCAGACCCGAATGGAACAGCTTTTCGGGGCCCGAATCCAGGACCCGAATGGAACAGCTTTTCGGGAACGACTTTTCGGGGCCCGGGGCTCTTGGCTGTGGATGTTTCTCCAGGGGCTCTTTGGAGGCCACCGTTTCAATCTGCACATTTGTGTCCACCAGCCATCTTTTCGGGGCTCGAATGGTATACGACTTTTCGGGGCCCGAATCCGGGACCCGAATGGAACAGCTTTTCGGGGCCCGAATCGGGGCCCGAATCGAACAACTTTTCGGGGCCCGGGGCTCTTGGCTGTGGATGTTCCTCCAGGGGCTCTTTGGAGGCCACCGTTTCAATCTGCACATTTGTGTCCACCAGCCATCTTTTCGGGGCCCGAATGGAATGACTTTTCTTGAAGACTTTGTGCAAGTTGGACTTTTTTGTTTTTGGGGATCTAAAGCTTGACTTGCCGGTAGTTGAACCTTTCGACCATTGACAAACTCTTATGGGCCAGCATTGAAAAGATCTGGGCAGGGGGTGGACTCTCGCTACTTTCTTTGTCAAGCTCCAGCCGCCTGACTTCACGTCGCCGTTGCCAAAGGGGGCGTGCCATGGTTGTGATAATAAAGAGCGAGCTGGGGGAGATGAAGAACACCAAGAAGCTGCAGGCCGACCCCGTGAATGTCAAAACTGCAACTAAGAGACGGCAGCTTGGAATAACAGTTCAGTCAATAATTGTAGTATGTGTTTTATTGTCTCTTCAACTGTGTTCTTGAGCCTGCCCAAAACATCTTTGCAAACTGCACTGGGCCAGGTACGAGAACAACCGGACCTGCAACATCCGTGTGCGACTCACCAAGGAAGAACTATTGAATCTCCAAAACCATGATGAGTTGCTTGCTGAAGTAGATCGGCTGCGGCTGGACAATGACTCCATGAAGAAAGAATTAGATTTCTGGACCAAAAGCACTACCATGGGTGCACGGGACTGGTGTGACCGTCTCCGCCAGGCTGAGCAGAAATTCCGTGAAGCAGCTGAAAAGAACGCGCGGCTTGAAGAGGCCCTGCGTGATTTAAACAGCAAGTTGGACCAGCTTGCGCTTATGACAAACTGCGCTCGCGCAGTTTGTTTTGAGGCGAAAGCAGCCAGCGCCAGTGCCTGAGGCAAACCTGGCAGCTGCCATATGACGGGGTCTCACTGGCGCTGTCCAGCTGTATCTCTTTTCCATTGGCGTGGGGCAATGCCGGAAAAAAAGAGAGCAGCTGCGCGTGCACGGCCTTTTGCTTCTTGCTTATCGGCTGCTAAGGTGGCCAACGATTGTAACCAGTAGGCTGCCAAGTTCCCCTGCTGCATGTTTCTGCCCAAGCGGATCCCGCCCCTTCCCTCTTGACTTTCTTCTTTGGGGTCCTTTTGGCCATGCAGCAACGCAAGTCAAGTTCAAGCCACCTCGGAGTAAGAGCGCATCCCAAAATTCTTCCCCCCCCCCTCCCTCCCCAAGATTTTCGGCAAAAAAAACACTTCCGAAAAACGGATTGTTTTGACAAAGAACGCGCACGCGAAAAAACAAGGTTTTCGGTCCAAAAAAAGCACACACAAAAAAAAAGGCATAAAAAGCATGTCCTTAATGACCGGCCAGTTATTGCCCGTTGAACCAAATCTCATATTTGGAATAGATCCTACCGCCTCATGGAGTTGGTCGATGTGAGCCTGTATCATTGGGTCTTGGTAAACAGGAAACAAAACAGAACCCGGTCCGAGGCTGCAATCAATTGGCTTAAGAACATTGGGTGCCTGTACACTAGAACTAGATGCCGCCATTGTAGCCTGATAAAGCATTACCTGACCTTGTTGTTGAGGTCCATTGGTGGTATCACTCTTACGGGTCTTTGAATTGTGGCGTGTACTGGTCCTAACAGTGTCATCCCTCAGTAAAGCTCGTCCACCATCTTTTGCATCCGCCGCGATGGCAATTTGGGTGGCATTCTCGCTCTCCAGTTCCTTGTTCGTCAGCGATCTGGTTGAGGTAATCGGATTTAGCATCAACAGCCTTTTGCCTTGATGCAGGGAGTTCGCGAGCCACGTCGACAAACTCCTGATCCCTCAGAGTGGCGCGACCATGTAATGCATTTCCTTGATGAGCTCGATCTCTAGCGATCCTGATCTCCTCATTGATCTTTGCGCCATGTTCCTGTACTGCACGTTGTCCAATCATGTACATCTCACAATGGGCTTCTTGTTCAGCGTGCCTGATAGCATTGTTTGCTTTGTCCACCAATGTGTTCTGTGGCTCGTCATCGATCGCCATGTTCGGTTGCGGCAGCAATGCTGTCTCCAATCTCTCTCGCAAACCATGAATGGTGTTCTCCTCGTTCTGCGAGTCCGTAGTGATCTTCACCTGGTAGGAGTTGATCATCGATTGGTACTGAACGATCTCGGAAGAAGCGCTCCTCCTTTCTTGTTCAGCCTTATTCCTGCTGACCAATGAGCTTTCCTCTCGCATCTGATTCGATGTTCAAGCAGATTCACGGTCGCGGCCATCTCTTGATGTCGCTTCTCGCACTCGAGGACCTTAAGTCGGGCTTCGTCTTGATACTCTCCGTAGATCTTCACGAGGCGGTGCGCCTGATCTTCGGATAGCTTTGTCTTCCCACGTTGAATGTCGATGTGTTGAGCAGCTTCTCGAAGTTGTTCGTCGGATCTTTTGAGGATGTGGGCTACTGACACGTCTCAGCGACACTTCTCAGCAACACTTCTGATCGACACTTCTGAGTGACAACACTTCTGACCCACACTTCTGATTGACACTTCTGAGCGAGACTATTGAGCGACACCTGATCAACACTTCTGAACCACACTTTTTCTGATCACTTTTAAGCAACACTTCTGAGCGACACTTTTTCTGTTCGATTTCTCTGGGCAAAACTTCTGATCGACACTTCTGATCGACACTTCTGAGCAACACTTTGGATCCGCACTTGTGATTGACACTTCTGATCGACAGTTTGAGCAACACTGCTGAACCACACTTCTGATTGACACCTTCTGATCCAAATTTCTCATCGACAGTTCTGAGCAACACTTCTGACCAACACTTCTGATCCACACTGCTCATCGACACTTCTAAACGACACTTCTGAGCAACACTGCTGAAATGACACTTTTGAGCGACACTCCTGAGCAACACTCTGATCGACTCTTCTGACCGACGCTTTTGAGGAACCCTTCTCGTCAACACTTTTGAGCAACATTTGACACTTCTGACCAACACTTCTGCCGACACTTCCGATGAGCGACACTTTTGGTCGACACTTCTGACACTTCCGAACGACACGTTTAATGGACACTTGTGATTGGCACTTCTGAACGAAACTTCTGTCTCCAAACGCGCACCGCGCCACAGCAAGAGCGATTCGACCCACCCAAAGCGCGCAAAGGGTTCACTTTGCGCGCTCAAAATGTGCACCGCGCCACAGCGAGAGCGATTCGACACACCCAAAGTGTTCGCTTCGTGCGCCACGCCACAGCGAGAGAAGGTGCGCAGAGGGTTCGCTTCGCATGCTCAAAATGCGCACCGCGCCACAGCGAGAGCGATTTGACCCACCCAAAGTGCGCAGAGGCATCGCAAAATGTGCACCGCGCCACAGCGACGCTGAGTCAAAGTGACGTGCTTGCCACGAAATCTACACCCAGACGCACTCAAAGTGCGCACCGCGCCACAGCGAGAGCGATTCGACCCACCCAAACTGCGCGAGAGGGTTCGCTTCGCGTTCTCAAAATGCGCGCCGTGCCACAGCGAGAGCGATCTCGCTGAGTCAAAGTGACGCGCCTGCCACGAAATCTACACCCAGGCACCAAAGTACTGCGCCTGCCACGAAATTTGCACGAAAAGCTCCAAAGTACCGCGCCTGCAACGACATTCAACTGCGCCTGTCACGCAACGTAAGCTTGCCACAAGCTCAGAATCATCCAAACTGCTGGACCTGCCACGAAATCCAACTTTGACACGTTGACGACACGCATCCAAAACTAGCACGGGACTGTGGCGCCAGAATGATTTCGACCAATTTTGACACGTTTCAGGCCTGCCAAAACGAGCCGATGGCACTGCAGGGCCAACGAAAACGGCGCCGGCGCAAACACTCTGACGCGCCTGCCAAGCAGGAAGTCTAAAAGCAACCACCCCTGGATCGCAAATCCCACTGGCACAGCAACGAGAACACGCAGCCTTCCAAAACACTGCGCCTGCGCAGCGAAACGACACATCGAGCTTTGAGAAGCTACGATTCCTGCACAACGCCAACGAAAAAGCACTTGCCGATCCATCAAAAACACGCTTCCACGACGAGTCCCAATGGCACACGCTTATCACCTCACCGCGGACGGTTGCGGACGGTTGCGGACAGTTGCGAACTCTGGAGCAACTGCTCGCGAACACGGTCTCCACCCCCAGACCCCCACTTATAAACGGGAACCCTTCGCTACGCATCGGGAAAAACAACTCTTACCCTGCGACCAAGGGAAACACTTTCACCCTGCGACTAAGGAAAGACTTTAACCTGTGACAAAGAGAATTGTGCCCTGCGACTAAGGAAAAAACGATTTCATCTGCAGACTAAAGCCAGTAGGCGAAGCACGTCGCGTCCCGCGGTATATCTATCAATCTGTCAGCATTGAACCTACAGTACAGAGAAGCGAAAGGAACTGCAGTTTGGCACTGCGAAAATGCTAAGGAACGTTCACCAATACAGAGTCATCTATCTAACCATCTATCGCATCTATCGATCTATCTAGACGATGTTATTTGGCTATTGCACGAGCCGTCCTGCATGCGTCGCGCACATGCGCAACTTCCTGAATCAAGCGCTTGACTTGAAACAACCTTTCTCACCAACAACGCTGAACCCAGAACTTGCGCACACCAACAGACCTTCGCGACACCCACGAAAGCTTAAAACAAGGTGTTGTGAAATTTAGGAGGACTGGGAAGGGAGAGGAACAGCATGAACAATACAGATGGCTTTGGAAAGATGAAGCAACCGGCAAGAAAATAAGATCAAATCGAAATTGATCCAGGACCACAAATCACATTGATCGCACGCCGCTTGTCTGAGCCGCTCACAAGGCGCATCTGAGCGGCCCAAGATGCGGTTGAGAAGTCGTGCAGTTGCTTGTCAAGATATGCGTGTGCGTCACATCAAACCCCTGACACAGCTTAAGCACTGCCGCTAGAGCCCGGCGCTCTCAAGACTTGCCACAGGTGCGCGAGCTGCCGCAGTTTGCATTGCTTGCACAGCAAAAAGCGCGCGCAGCTTTCAAGCCCATTCTTGGATCTAAATGGGAGCGCTCACAACTCTTCCTGCAGGGATAGATCGCTGTCCGCGCACTCTCTTATCTCATATCTCATGTCTCATGTCCCACATCTCACACCTATCTCATATCTCCCTCTCTCGCTCTCTCCCTTGTCACACCCCCACAGCACTTCTCTCTCCCTCCATTCACGGCCTTGCTCAGCCCACGCAACCAAGACTCAGCCCACTCCTTGGGATGCCTGGTCCGGGGGGACTCCAAGTCTACCACCATGGTCTCGACGCAGGCACCCGCGTGCCGCACCACTGCCTGAGTCAAAAACAGAAAAGGAAGCCGAACAATATACCGATTTGCTCGCGAGCGCTAAAACGTTATTTACTCCGTGTTCTAACGCGCAACAAAGAAACTAAACCAGCATTCGCCTTCAACAGCGCTTGCGCGCATCGGCCCACTTCAGCTCTCCTCCTTCCTCTTGCCAAACCAAATCAGCCAGCCCTCCCGCTTGCCCCGCGCTTCTTCCAAGGGAGCTTGTTCTCCGGCTGACCCGCTACAATTACAAGGGATTGTGGAGCGACAGGCGCGCTACGGAGCGCACCGAAAAACAGGAGTCAGCGTGTTAGACGCAGTCCCGACACCAACCAGCACTGCAAGCTTCAAGCCCCCACGCGTGTGAAGAAGTTCTATCCAGTTTGAGAGAAGGCTTGTTTGTAAAACGGCAAACAAAATGTCTGAAGCGTCTGCCGCGAAGCTGGCCCAAACGCAAGTCAACCAGTGGGATGCATTGGCTAAGCAAAAATAGAGCACTGATTGGCACCGCAAGCAAACGTAAGCTCCGCTCCAGATAGCTGCACCTCGACGGCTCGCTCACCTCGAGGACCTCCTACCAGCAGGGCACGAAACGAACAGCCGCACCTTTCCACTCCCAGCCCCCAAGCCTCCTCTGCGCCACACAAAAAGGACACTTTCAAGCTTCGAGCTGGCCCCCCGTAGCCTAGCGCGAAAGACTCGCATTCCGCTGAGTGTTCGTTTTGCCGCGTCTGAAATCAGCTTAAGGCTTCAGACCGCAAGTAATTGCTCTGTGCAAAAGCGCGACGTATCTCAGAGCCCATTACGACTTCTGAGCGCAGCGCACATGTCCCCATCCTTAAATTGCGCCTCTGCTGGGCCAGTGAAGCCTGAGCAAATGCTCTGCGCCTCAAATCATGCCTGCCAGGCGCCACTACCAGCGCTCAAGGCTCACGCAACTCAAGCAATCAAGCATCGACCGACTTGATGCTGCGCGCACGCGCGCAATCAATCTTCGTTTCACTGAGTCGGTCAAAAGCGATCTCAAAATTCTGATTTAGTAAAGCATCCATGAAAATGGCGATGTGGAAAATTTGCAAGCCAAAGGCTTGTTCCCCATCGCAAGCGCCGGAACTCGGGCGGATCAAGACCAAATATATCCTTGGCTGGTTTGCCTGCGCCAGCGCGAGAGGGTCAGCGCGCCCTGATATTCTTCGTGAAAAACGCGGAACAAAACATTTTGCTCCGCGTCTGACACGCTTGTTCTCGGCCGCGGTCACGGCCTGAGGGCCTGCCAGAAGGTTTGCAGACACGCTCTGCGTGTTGGCAAGTGCAATGTTGGCACGGGCATGTATTCGTGTCGGCTGCGCCAAACCCAACGCTTGCCTGGTGTTTACCCAGCCTCTGCAGACTGCTGTTGCACAGTTGAAGGCTAGGCGGAAAGGACACTTTGTTTGAAAACCACTGGCGCAGGCAGCGCCGTCCTAGCGGCCCGACGCGGAGCAGGATGTGTTGTGGAAAGTCGCCACTGATCACAAGCGGAGCCCGGACAAAACAGGCGCGGCCCGTCCGTCGTTGTCGCGCTCAAGGTCTCTGTTTCCGCGCCTATCTTTCCGCGCGAGCGTTCAACGTAGTCAGTGCTAACGATGGGCCGCATCTGATGGTCGACATTCAGAAGAGCAGGGCTGGCCGTGTTGTAGCTTCAGGCACCACAGCGCTGCCACGGTCGTTTTGTTCAAAAGGTCGCGCGAGCCGCGCGCTCGTCAGTTGGGGGCTGACATCGCAGCCCGGCCGACTTTAAAAACTTTCCCGCAACCGCCATGAGACACCGACAAGATTCCCACCCAGACATGTCTCGCCACAAGCAAAAGGGCAAGCGCAACTCTGTCACACGTCACATGTTTCGGTGAGATCCATGAGTCGCACAAACTTCTTCGGTGTAGAACGGTCTATCCTGAACAACACAAAGAGGATCAAAAGGCGGCCACGCCCCTGTTACCTGGGACTGTCGGCACGAAAGATCTCGGCGCGCCTCGTTGGGGGTTGGATGGAGTCGCGCCACTGACGGGTCTGCGAGCGGCAGTTGACGGTACGCTCCGTCATGGTCATGCGTGACACAGGCGCGGTTGCAGCCACTCCTTTGCCAACCTTTCCCGCCACTCCGTTGCCGTCACCGCAAGACATGACCGGCGTGCGCGCGATGTCGGCCGACGCTGTGAGCGATCGCTGCGACGACGCTGCCTAGACGGCAGGCTCCGCCTTCTGGGTTTCCTGCTTCTTCCAGGGCCCTTGCCCCTTTACCCCGTTTTGCTTGCAGCGTGCAACTCTCGTTCAGGTGGCAGCGGCGGGTGACCCCTGTCTTAGTCGGAAGCAGGCAGGTCGAGATGCTGTTTGCGGTTGATGTCGATGACGGGACACGAATCCACTGTTCCGTCCCGTAGTGTTCTTGTTCTGGCAGAACTACGTGAAACGGTCTGTGAAATCAACTTGGCGTTGTGATACGGAAGCCAGTTGTTGTCACAAGGGGCCGTCCGAACCCAACGGGGACATCGGTTGGCCGAAGACTCATCAAGAGAGTGTTGGCGACAAGCTTCAGTGAAATTACGGGGCTGTGGAAAGTTCTGACTGATCGGATCGAACCTTCAGCCGAGCTTGCGCGCAGCGGTGAAGAACTGTCCCCCGTTGCTGGCGGGTTCGGCCGTGGCGGAAGCATCCCCGACACCTGCAAATGTCACGGGGAAGAGCGCCCGACCCGCCCGAGACAAGCTGCGTGAGCCTCAAGGACTCAAGTTGCTATTGCGCAGCTTTCGGTGCGGCGCAGCCAAAGGCAGGGACCCGCCTAGAAAGCGGCGACATCTGAGGAAGCCAGAAAAGCACAGATGCAGGGCCCCGAAAAGCTGCTTTAAGAGCAGGTGGGGGTCACTCAACGCTGTCTGGTCAGGGTGTTGGACGCCACCACAAGTACGCTTGAAGGCTGGCCTGCGTGAAGGGCCAGCCGCGCGCGCGATCTCCCCGGTTGTCGTTACAGGATCACTCGCGGCGCCGCGCGCCCCGCTATCGTAGCCGCCGGCGTCGGTGCTCAGAAGACGCTGCTCGGCAATTTCGGCTGCTGGTGGCAGACCGAAAAGCTTTAGGTTGCTTGAGTCAGGGTAGCACCGAACGCGTTGACTACGGCCATACAACGTGCTGTCACACGAGACGGCGCGCCCAACCGTAGACAACCCAGAAAGTCACCCTCATGGACATTTTTTGGCGCTTTCGTAGCGGCACGCACGCGGGGCAAAAAGAAATGTTGCGTCACGGGGCACCCAGCGCCCGCGCACAGGCCGGGCGTTGACAGCTGGAGCGATGAGCAGGACCTGGTCTGCCTGGCGCATGGGGTACATCCGGGGAAGAGTTGCCCTCCACATAGTCGGTCATGATCTGCAAGCTGAAGGTCACCCGCGCCTCGTTATCCCAGCTGCGCAAAACATGGAAGGATGCAGGTCAGGCCAAGGGTCAAAAACAAAAAGTAAGCAAGATTTGATCCTTCTCACCAAAATGTTACACACATTTCAAATGTCTGGTCGGTGGCAAGGACAGCTGCGCCTGTCAAGATAGGTTTGGCATGTCAATCAAAGGTCAAAGCTCGACGCTGTTACTCACAAACAAGTATTCCCTACAAACATATTTTTCTCGGCGCACGCGTCTGATCACATGCCTGCACGCAAGGAATGAAACGAGAGAATCTTGGAGTCGGCCGCACTTGCGCACACTGGTGGTTTCCAAAGTTGGCAGCTGCCTTCCGGGCTCCGCGCCAGCCCAGTTTCCTAATCTGGTGAAGGACTGCTTTGCGTCCTTGAAGAAGCACAACTTGTAGGTGTACCTCCAACTGCGGTCCTATCAATCTGTCGGGTCAATCCACTTGGGGCACTCCGACGTTTTGAACTCCAAACATCGATCTCTGAGATTGGCAAAGCCGAACTTCTCCTGAGAGGGGCTTCGCCCGCAACACGCGCAACGCGCGTGAATTGCATCGAGTCCTCCGGCAACTCCTCCAACTCCCTCTTCAATCGCGCCTTCAGGTCCTAGAGCAAAAGCCGAAAAGGGTTAAAACTGCAAAGGACACGCAACCAAAGCCTGGCTGCTGCTCACCTTGCTCTCCATCTCTCTCACCTCCTGTCGGACGCCAGCTTTGGCTCGGATTGATAAGTCTCAAATCGTCCTGTTGGAGTGGATCCTCACCTAGCAGACAGCGCGTCTTGGAGCCCGCTGGGTTGTTGGGGCTGGGCTCGAAGTGGTGGAGGTGGTGGAAGTGGTGGAAGTGGTAGGAGTGACCTCAAGCCCCGCCCAATCGCCCAAACACAACAGGAAAGCGCAAATCTTTGCCTGGCCTCGGCCTCAACCTGCGCCTCCTCAGCCTTAAGCGCGCGCTCTGTGTCTTACAGTGCAACGTGCTACCGGTCCTCCATCACGTCTGCCCCTTCCATCCACCTCCCGTCCAAAACACGAAAAAACAACACAACAGGACAGCCAAAACAGTAAGACATGACGGATCGCGGCCCTACGCGTGGCTTAAACGTGTCAGACTTGCTTCGCATACTCAGAGACCACCTTCTTCGTGGTCGTCGTGGTTGTGCCTCCTGCAACTCATGGCTCTTGCTCTTTGCGCTCCGATCTCTTCCATTCGCAGTTCTCCTCTCAGAGACTCCACTTCTCCTTCCAAGGCAGCCACCTTCCCCTGAGGTTAAAGGTATTGCCACGCACTGTGACACGCCGCCCAACCTCCAGCTGCTTCACGAGGTCCTTGAGCCTTTGGGAGTTTCAAGG
>CAUJNA010001554.1:62500-69047 GCA_963377175.1 Effrenium voratum
GCGTTGCGCGTGTTGCGGGCGAAGCCCCTCTCAGGAGAAGTTCGGCTTTGCCAATCTCAGAGATCGATGTTTGGAGTTCAAAACGTCGGAGTGCCCCAAGTGGATTGACCCGACAGATTGATAGGACCGCAGTTGGAGGTACACCTACAAGTTGTGCTTCTTCAAGGACGCAAAGCAGTCCTTCACCAGATTAGGAAACTGGGCTGGCGCGGAGCCCGGAAGGCAGCTGCCAACTTTGGAAACCACCAGTGTGCGCAAGTGCGGCCGACTCCAAGATTCTCTCGTTTCATTCCTTGCGTGCAGGCATGTGATCAGACGCGTGCGCCGAGAAAAATATGTTTGTAGGGAATACTTGTTTGTGAGTAACAGCGTCGAGCTTTGACCTTTGATTGACATGCCAAACCTATCTTGACAGGCGCAGCTGTCCTTGCCACCGACCAGACATTTGAAATGTGTGTAACATTTTGGTGAGAAGGATCAAATCTTGCTTACTTTTTGTTTTTGACCCTTGGCCTGACCTGCATCCTTCCATGTTTTGCGCAGCTGGGATAACGAGGCGCGGGTGACCTTCAGCTTGCAGATCATGACCGACTATGTGGAGGGCAACTCTTCCCCGGATGTACCCCATGCGCCAGGCAGACCAGGTCCTGCTCATCGCTCCAGCTGTCAACGCCCGGCCTGTGCGCGGGCGCTGGGTGCCCCGTGACGCAACATTTCTTTTTGCCCCGCGTGCGTGCCGCTACGAAAGCGCCAAAAAATGTCCATGAGGGTGACTTTCTGGGTTGTCTACGGTTGGGCGCGCCGTCTCGTGTGACAGCACGTTGTATGGCCGTAGTCAACGCGTTCGGTGCTACCCTGACTCAAGCAACCTAAAGCTTTTCGGTCTGCCACCAGCAGCCGAAATTGCCGAGCAGCGTCTTCTGAGCACCGACGCCGGCGGCTACGATAGCGGGGCGCGCGGCGCCGCGAGTGATCCTGTAACGACAACCGGGGAGATCGCGCGCGCGGCTGGCCCTTCACGCAGGCCAGCCTTCAAGCGTACTTGTGGTGGCGTCCAACACCCTGACCAGACAGCGTTGAGTGACCCCCACCTGCTCTTAAAGCAGCTTTTCGGGGCCCTGCATCTGTGCTTTTCTGGCTTCCTCAGATGTCGCCGCTTTCTAGGCGGGTCCCTGCCTTTGGCTGCGCCGCACCGAAAGCTGCGCAATAGCAACTTGAGTCCTTGAGGCTCACGCAGCTTGTCTCGGGCGGGTCGGGCGCTCTTCCCCGTGACATTTGCAGGTGTCGGGGATGCTTCCGCCACGGCCGAACCCGCCAGCAACGGGGGACAGTTCTTCACCGCTGCGCGCAAGCTCGGCTGAAGGTTCGATCCGATCAGTCAGAACTTTCCACAGCCCCGTAATTTCACTGAAGCTTGTCGCCAACACTCTCTTGATGAGTCTTCGGCCAACCGATGTCCCCGTTGGGTTCGGACGGCCCCTTGTGACAACAACTGGCTTCCGTATCACAACGCCAAGTTGATTTCACAGACCGTTTCACGTAGTTCTGCCAGAACAAGAACACTACGGGACGGAACAGTGGATTCGTGTCCCGTCATCGACATCAACCGCAAACAGCATCTCGACCTGCCTGCTTCCGACTAAGACAGGGGTCACCCGCCGCTGCCACCTGAACGAGAGTTGCACGCTGCAAGCAAAACGGGGTAAAGGGGCAAGGGCCCTGGAAGAAGCAGGAAACCCAGAAGGCGGAGCCTGCCGTCTAGGCAGCGTCGTCGCAGCGATCGCTCACAGCGTCGGCCGACATCGCGCGCACGCCGGTCATGTCTTGCGGTGACGGCAACGGAGTGGCGGGAAAGGTTGGCAAAGGAGTGGCTGCAACCGCGCCTGTGTCACGCATGACCATGACGGAGCGTACCGTCAACTGCCGCTCGCAGACCCGTCAGTGGCGCGACTCCATCCAACCCCCAACGAGGCGCGCCGAGATCTTTCGTGCCGACAGTCCCAGGTAACAGGGGCGTGGCCGCCTTTTGATCCTCTTTGTGTTGTTCAGGATAGACCGTTCTACACCGAAGAAGTTTGTGCGACTCATGGATCTCACCGAAACATGTGACGTGTGACAGAGTTGCGCTTGCCCTTTTGCTTGTGGCGAGACATGTCTGGGTGGGAATCTTGTCGGTGTCTCATGGCGGTTGCGGGAAAGTTTTTAAAGTCGGCCGGGCTGCGATGTCAGCCCCCAACTGACGAGCGCGCGGCTCGCGCGACCTTTTGAACAAAACGACCGTGGCAGCGCTGTGGTGCCTGAAGCTACAACACGGCCAGCCCTGCTCTTCTGAATGTCGACCATCAGATGCGGCCCATCGTTAGCACTGACTACGTTGAACGCTCGCGCGGAAAGATAGGCGCGGAAACAGAGACCTTGAGCGCGACAACGACGGACGGGCCGCGCCTGTTTTGTCCGGGCTCCGCTTGTGATCAGTGGCGACTTTCCACAACACATCCTGCTCCGCGTCGGGCCGCTAGGACGGCGCTGCCTGCGCCAGTGGTTTTCAAACAAAGTGTCCTTTCCGCCTAGCCTTCAACTGTGCAACAGCAGTCTGCAGAGGCTGGGTAAACACCAGGCAAGCGTTGGGTTTGGCGCAGCCGACACGAATACATGCCCGTGCCAACATTGCACTTGCCAACACGCAGAGCGTGTCTGCAAACCTTCTGGCAGGCCCTCAGGCCGTGACCGCGGCCGAGAACAAGCGTGTCAGACGCGGAGCAAAATGTTTTGTTCCGCGTTTTTCACGAAGAATATCAGGGCGCGCTGACCCTCTCGCGCTGGCGCAGGCAAACCAGCCAAGGATATATTTGGTCTTGATCCGCCCGAGTTCCGGCGCTTGCGATGGGGAACAAGCCTTTGGCTTGCAAATTTTCCACATCGCCATTTTCATGGATGCTTTACTAAATCAGAATTTTGAGATCGCTTTTGACCGACTCAGTGAAACGAAGATTGATTGCGCGCTTGCGCGCAGCATCAAGTCGGTCGATGCTTGATTGCTTGAGTTGCGTGAGCCTTGAGCGCTGGTAGTGGCGCCTGGCAGGCATGATTTGAGGCGCAGAGCATTTGCTCAGGCTTCACTGGCCCAGCAGAGGCGCAATTTAAGGATGGGGACATGTGCGCTGCGCTCAGAAGTCGTAATGGGCTCTGAGATACGTCGCGCTTTTGCACAGAGCAATTACTTGCGGTCTGAAGCCTTAAGCTGATTTCAGACGCGGCAAAACGAACACTCAGCGGAATGCGAGTCTTTCGCGCTAGGCTACGGGGGGCCAGCTCGAAGCTTGAAAGTGTCCTTTTTGTGTGGCGCAGAGGAGGCTTGGGGGCTGGGAGTGGAAAGGTGCGGCTGTTCGTTTCGTGCCCTGCTGGTAGGAGGTCCTCGAGGTGAGCGAGCCGTCGAGGTGCAGCTATCTGGAGCGGAGCTTACGTTTGCTTGCGGTGCCAATCAGTGCTCTATTTTTGCTTAGCCAATGCATCCCACTGGTTGACTTGCGTTTGGGCCAGCTTCGCGGCAGACGCTTCAGACATTTTGTTTGCCGTTTTACAAACAAGCCTTCTCTCAAACTGGATAGAACTTCTTCACACGCGTGGGGGCTTGAAGCTTGCAGTGCTGGTTGGTGTCGGGACTGCGTCTAACACGCTGACTCCTGTTTTTCGGTGCGCTCCGTAGCGCGCCTGTCGCTCCACAATCCCTTGTAATTGTAGCGGGTCAGCCGGAGAACAAGCTCCCTTGGAAGAAGCGCGGGGCAAGCGGGAGGGCTGGCTGATTTGGTTTGGCAAGAGGAAGGAGGAGAGCTGAAGTGGGCCGATGCGCGCAAGCGCTGTTGAAGGCGAATGCTGGTTTAGTTTCTTTGTTGCGCGTTAGAACACGGAGTAAATAACGTTTTAGCGCTCGCGAGCAAATCGGTATATTGTTCGGCTTCCTTTTCTGTTTTTGACTCAGGCAGTGGTGCGGCACGCGGGTGCCTGCGTCGAGACCATGGTGGTAGACTTGGAGTCCCCCCGGACCAGGCATCCCAAGGAGTGGGCTGAGTCTTGGTTGCGTGGGCTGAGCAAGGCCGTGAATGGAGGGAGAGAGAAGTGCTGTGGGGGTGTGACAAGGGAGAGAGCGAGAGAGGGAGATATGAGATAGGTGTGAGATGTGGGACATGAGACATGAGATATGAGATAAGAGAGTGCGCGGACAGCGATCTATCCCTGCAGGAAGAGTTGTGAGCGCTCCCATTTAGATCCAAGAATGGGCTTGAAAGCTGCGCGCGCTTTTTGCTGTGCAAGCAATGCAAACTGCGGCAGCTCGCGCACCTGTGGCAAGTCTTGAGAGCGCCGGGCTCTAGCGGCAGTGCTTAAGCTGTGTCAGGGGTTTGATGTGACGCACACGCATATCTTGACAAGCAACTGCACGACTTCTCAACCGCATCTTGGGCCGCTCAGATGCGCCTTGTGAGCGGCTCAGACAAGCGGCGTGCGATCAATGTGATTTGTGGTCCTGGATCAATTTCGATTTGATCTTATTTTCTTGCCGGTTGCTTCATCTTTCCAAAGCCATCTGTATTGTTCATGCTGTTCCTCTCCCTTCCCAGTCCTCCTAAATTTCACAACACCTTGTTTTAAGCTTTCGTGGGTGTCGCGAAGGTCTGTTGGTGTGCGCAAGTTCTGGGTTCAGCGTTGTTGGTGAGAAAGGTTGTTTCAAGTCAAGCGCTTGATTCAGGAAGTTGCGCATGTGCGCGACGCATGCAGGACGGCTCGTGCAATAGCCAAATAACATCGTCTAGATAGATCGATAGATGCGATAGATGGTTAGATAGATGACTCTGTATTGGTGAACGTTCCTTAGCATTTTCGCAGTGCCAAACTGCAGTTCCTTTCGCTTCTCTGTACTGTAGGTTCAATGCTGACAGATTGATAGATATACCGCGGGACGCGACGTGCTTCGCCTACTGGCTTTAGTCTGCAGATGAAATCGTTTTTTCCTTAGTCGCAGGGCACAATTCTCTTTGTCACAGGTTAAAGTCTTTCCTTAGTCGCAGGGTGAAAGTGTTTCCCTTGGTCGCAGGGTAAGAGTTGTTTTTCCCGATGCGTAGCGAAGGGTTCCCGTTTATAAGTGGGGGTCTGGGGGTGGAGACCGTGTTCGCGAGCAGTTGCTCCAGAGTTCGCAACTGTCCGCAACCGTCCGCAACCGTCCGCGGTGAGGTGATAAGCGTGTGCCATTGGGACTCGTCGTGGAAGCGTGTTTTTGATGGATCGGCAAGTGCTTTTTCGTTGGCGTTGTGCAGGAATCGTAGCTTCTCAAAGCTCGATGTGTCGTTTCGCTGCGCAGGCGCAGTGTTTTGGAAGGCTGCGTGTTCTCGTTGCTGTGCCAGTGGGATTTGCGATCCAGGGGTGGTTGCTTTTAGACTTCCTGCTTGGCAGGCGCGTCAGAGTGTTTGCGCCGGCGCCGTTTTCGTTGGCCCTGCAGTGCCATCGGCTCGTTTTGGCAGGCCTGAAACGTGTCAAAATTGGTCGAAATCATTCTGGCGCCACAGTCCCGTGCTAGTTTTGGATGCGTGTCGTCAACGTGTCAAAGTTGGATTTCGTGGCAGGTCCAGCAGTTTGGATGATTCTGAGCTTGTGGCAAGCTTACGTTGCGTGACAGGCGCAGTTGAATGTCGTTGCAGGCGCGGTACTTTGGAGCTTTTCGTGCAAATTTCGTGGCAGGCGCAGTACTTTGGTGCCTGGGTGTAGATTTCGTGGCAGGCGCGTCACTTTGACTCAGCGAGATCGCTCTCGCTGTGGCACGGCGCGCATTTTGAGAACGCGAAGCGAACCCTCTCGCGCAGTTTGGGTGGGTCGAATCGCTCTCGCTGTGGCGCGGTGCGCACTTTGAGTGCGTCTGGGTGTAGATTTCGTGGCAAGCACGTCACTTTGACTCAGCGTCGCTGTGGCGCGGTGCACATTTTGCGATGCCTCTGCGCACTTTGGGTGGGTCAAATCGCTCTCGCTGTGGCGCGGTGCGCATTTTGAGCATGCGAAGCGAACCCTCTGCGCACCTTCTCTCGCTGTGGCGTGGCGCACGAAGCGAACACTTTGGGTGTGTCGAATCGCTCTCGCTGTGGCGCGGTGCACATTTTGAGCGCGCAAAGTGAACCCTTTGCGCGCTTTGGGTGGGTCGAATCGCTCTTGCTGTGGCGCGGTGCGCGTTTGGAGACAGAAGTTTCGTTCAGAAGTGCCAATCACAAGTGTCCATTAAACGTGTCGTTCGGAAGTGTCAGAAGTGTCGACCAAAAGTGTCGCTCATCGGAAGTGTCGGCAGAAGTGTTGGTCAGAAGTGTCAAATGTTGCTCAAAAGTGTTGACGAGAAGGGTTCCTCAAAAGCGTCGGTCAGAAGAGTCGATCAGAGTGTTGCTCAGGAGTGTCGCTCAAAAGTGTCATTTCAGCAGTGTTGCTCAGAAGTGTCGTTTAGAAGTGTCGATGAGCAGTGTGGATCAGAAGTGTTGGTCAGAAGTGTTGCTCAGAACTGTCGATGAGAAATTTG
>CAUJNA010001555.1:0-69026 GCA_963377175.1 Effrenium voratum
TGTTGGGAATTTCCGGTTTTTTGAGTTGGCCCCAGCCCTTACCAGGGCAACCCATGTTGGGAATTTCCGGTTTTTTGAGTTCGCCCCAGCCCTTACCAGGGCAACCCATGTTGGAATTTCCGGTTTTTTGAGTTCGCCCCAGCCCTTACCAGGGCAACCCATGTTGGGAATTTCCGGTTTTTTGAGTTCGCCCCAGCCCTTACCAGGGCAACCCATGTTGGGAATTTCCGGTTTTTTGAGTTCGCCCCAGCCCTTACCAGGGCAACCCATGTTGGTAATTTCCGGTTTTTTGAGTTCGCCCCAGCCCTTACCAGGGCAACCCATGTTGGTAATTTCCGGTTTTTTGAGTTCGCCCCAGCCCTTACCAGGGCAACCCATGTTGGGAATTTCCGGTTTTTTGAGTTCGCCCCAGCCCTTACCAGGGCAACCCATGTTGGGAATTTCCGGTTTTTTGAGTTCGCCCCAGCCCTTACCAGGGCAACCCATGTTGGGAATTTCCGGTTTTTTGGAATTCGCCATATCGGGCCATATCATTTTGTTGGATACCTGGCCAATTTCCTGTAGATCTTCTTGGCTCCGGGCTCGGACCCTCCCTTTCCGAAGTCCATGAGCGTCTTTGGCGGGTGGGCTGGTGACTCAGATGCCCAGTGGCCAGGGGGGGAACATAGGGGGCATCCTCTTTTGGTTGGTGGACTTTAAAGAGGACCCTTCCAAAAAAAATGGAAAAAAGGGCGGAATCCACCTGCACCTGCCCCTTTTGTGGCGGTGTGGTTGCCGTTTTTGCTTGTGCCCACAAGCTGTAGGGACTGCAAACCAAGCAACTGGGTCTACGGAAGGAGCCGAGGCGCCTAAGAGGACCTCCAAGTATCCCATGGCCATGGCCGGCAACGTGGCCACGTCGAAGACGTTGCTCACAGCGTTGAACCAGCCTCATTTGGCCCGGCTGAAAGCCGCCCGAAAATGGCGGGGTTCGTGCGGCCAAACCTCCTGGAAAACGGCCCGGGGAAAAACAAACATCGGCTTTGCCTGTGTCGCTGAGGACCTGATGTCTAGACGAATTGAGTTACATGGAGTAATGACTTGTTTGGATTGTACTTTTCGGAATGCTGGGATTAGTTGGAGTAATGATCACATTCATGAGGTCTGGAACTAGAATGCAGGGAAACATGTCGTCTCTGTTGCCTTCCTATGTGGGAAGCCCCCTTTCCGAGCGAGTGTTCTTTCTTAGCGAGGGCAAATGAGTCCGTCTGCCGGGGTTCTACATGTTGGAAGCATGCGACAATGATATGGCAATCAATTCTACTATATTACATCACATCACATCACATCACATTCATATCATACTGATATCAAGCTTATATACAGTATCATATCATGGCATATAATATATCACGGTGTTCATATGATGGGTCCCTGCTCGTGCTACCTTTGTGGCTTGATCATCTTTCCGGGCAAGTGATCTGCAAGCAAAGTTACAACAGCTAGAACTCCGTGCGCTCGCTTAGAGGATCCTTCATTGCGAGGCACCAAAAGTGCTCGTTTTGCTCGGGGTTGAATGTTTCAGAGGCGAATAACTGTCGGCGACCCGTCTCTCCGGTGCAGAAATATGGTGGAAAGAAAGTGGCCGCTTGCCAAGCATTTCAGGCTTAGACCCGCCCGCACTTGGTCCGCAAAGTTTCTTGTCAAGAACCACATGTAAGGTTTTAAGAGCCCAGGCTGCATGAAACAAAAAAAACAGATTTACCGGCCTGGCCGCCATGTCAAAACTGCATAAGGCCCCTTAGTACGGGAACCCTAAGGCTGTGGGAAGTTGCCGACAAGTAAGGCGTTTCCTGGGCTTAGGCAAACGCCCCAGGCCCACGAATCTAGGCATTGCTGCTTGAAGGGGAATTGGACTTAGTGGTTGAGAAGCCTGGTGACAACCCACTGATTGTACGTCTTTTGGGTGGGCTATCAGGCTCACAAACCACTTACTAAGCACCCTGCCCCTTTAAGTGGGGTTTGCCGGGCATCGACCAACATCCTCACGGCCGAGTGACCGTTCATCCAGCCGACCCACGGACCCCAGCACTTGTGCACGAAGTGGATCTTTCCGCCTGCGAGAAATACGCACACAAGACAAGAAACAACAAGAAACAAACGGACCCCGCAAAATGCGCGATTTCTTTTCGGCTTCCCTTTAAACTACCCAAGCAAAGTATGCCTGGAGGGCCAGCTGAGGGTATCAATGAAGCATGACAGAAGGATCTTGCTCCCCTCATGGCTTGCTCAAAGATGGCCTACATTCTCTTGTTTACTCCTTATATGTTCGCAGGGCTTCGCAAACCCGGCGTGTGTCATATACAAAGAACACCTTGGCAGATCCAGCTCGAGCTCGAGCAAGTTTTCGGATGTTTCGAGAACTGCAACTTTTCCGTACGAGCGCAACATTTCAAGTATGCACTTTTGGTTGGGCGTGGACCTCGTTTTGCTCATCCGCTTGCATGATTGTTTTTCTGAGGACCGGCCCGTTGAAATCAAACGGCAGTGACTTGCAGTGCGAGCCATGATGCTATTGCACCTGTTCAAGATTGGCTTGACGCTGAGCCAATTGGTCGGAACTGCACTTGTGAACCAAGGCCAGTTTCGTGCAATGTGTGCCACAACTCGAACTGCCAACATGCATTTTAGCGGGTTGAACTGACTGAGAGTTTGGGAGGATTCACAAAGCATGCAAAGACAGAAAACAACAACAACTGCAGCGCAACGAGAAGCGCGAGCCTACATGCGGGTCATGACTGCAAAGCTCCGCAGTCATAACCTCAGTCTCGAAGGCGAATGGTTGGCAGGGCGAACCAACCAACCCGCAGCGCACCAGCCAGCGAACCAACCATTAAGTGGCCAGCCAACCAGCCAGCCAGACCCGGACAGCGAGGAACCAGACTACGAAAGGGGCCTTCATTCAAGCCCCAAAATCGGCAAGAGCTCTGTTATTGCTTTGACTAGGTCCTCCAGTAGAGAGGTTGGAATAAGGGTACCATCTTCTTCTGTAGTCCATTTTAGTAGGAGAACCCTCCCAACCAAAAAGGGGTAAAAGGGCACCTAGCTGGGGGACCTAGTTGAAGTCTGAAATGTGCTTTGGAGTTTGGTTTTCTGGCCTTTGATGACAAGCCCGCCCGTCAGGCAAGGCCAAGTTACCTGCTTTGAATCAGAGCGCATCCCGCAACACCCGGGAGCCAAACAGGTTGAACTCAGGGTCAAACAACCGCTCCATACGGACCGGCCAATTCCAGCTGTCTCGTGAGTGGACGGAGGTGAGTGCATTCGACCAGTCAACCATCAAACGAAGCTCAGATCAAAATGCCCAAGGTCGAGAACTCAAGGCCGCGGCATGTCAAAACATGGCCCACCTTTGGGCTTACACCGGAAACTGCATTTTGAGATTACCAACAATTTTGCTTGGAAGCATCCGGTTGCCCGGATGAATGGGTGTGGCCCAAACGGGTATGGGTCAAAATTCAACCACCAGGATATGGACCGCAGGTTGTAGTCCTTGGTTCCATTTATTTACCAGGGTTCCATTTTGGGTACCTTTTTTGCTCCACAGCCAAACAAGGGAACACCCCTTGGGTCCTTTGCTGGTTTCCCTTTGAAATCTTTCCCGAAAAGGTCATCAACAAGGCGGCCCCATGCTGTCAACCCCCAGAGCACGCAAGCACTACACTGCGAGGTGTATCTTGAACACGTGTTAACATACAAAACCCTGGACCCTGTCGAGGAAAACCAGAAGCATGTTGCTCAGAGAAGTGGTTTAAGACATGTTCAGCCAAGGAGGGGCCCAATCCCCACCCCAACCCACCCCATCCCACCCAACCTGACCCACCCCTTTCCCTCAACACCCCCCCCCTTCTCGCAAGTGCGTGCGCACTCGTAACGGACATACCCTCCCACCAACTAACATGGAAGTGCAAAAAGGCCCTTTCCAAGAGGAAAGTTGTCTTTCTACAGGGGTCTGTGCACTTCCATGTTAGCTGGTGGGAGGGTAACTCAAAGGCTAGACGGACATAACTCCAAGGCTGGAGGCTGCAATGGGCAGCGACCAAATCAGCGGGATGAGCAGAAAGCCGAGGATCGCGAACATCGCCCCGCCTGCGAGCAGAACGAACCACTTGGGGTGCCGAGCAGATTGGTGCAAATGCCAAGATCATAGATCCCTAAGGGGGGCTATGGGGAAAAAGGGCTATCCCTTATTAACCCTATGAATGAGATGGAACCACCAGTTTTAGGTGCCTAGGTCCCCAAGGGACAGTCACCATACCATCATTTGAGCCAAAAGGTGTTTAAAACCAACACAGAAGGAACTACAGGGATGCTTGAAGACGTGAAGAAACCATTCCATCATTCGCCAAAACCAAGCCAAAGCCAAATTTGCAAAACCAGACCCAAACCAAACTAAACTCGCCCTCCGCCCAAATTCCAACCTCGCCCCAAAACGCACCGAGAGCAAACCCGCCCCCGCCTTTGCGCACCACCGGCTCTGCGCCGTAGGGCCCTCCGGCCACCTCGAAGAAGATCATGCCCACCTGAGGCATCCGGGATTTCTCCGGCGCCCCTCCCACCCGTGCCACCCAAACTTTCCACCCACCTGAGCGACAATCCAAACCGATCGGTATTAACATGGTCGGCCCAGAACCCTGAAAAGAATTAAGAAGACATCGTCCTTTTTTGGAGTACCCTCCCACCAGCTAACATGGGTTTGTGCAAAAAGGGTTCTGTAGAAGGACTACTTTCCTCTTGGAAAGAGCCTTTTTGCACTTCCGTGTTAGTTGGTGGGAGGGTACCCTTTGTTCTTGGCTTTAAATGGAAACCAACCGGAAAACCACCATTTGAAAATGGTGGGAGGGTAGAACTTTCCGGTACAGAGCCAGATGGGAATGCACCGGAAGGGGGTTCCCCTGAAAGGAAACCATAGGAAACCGCCGGAACCTCACGTTTGGGAAATGGCCCCCTTCAAAGGACAAATGGCCCACACCAGGAGCCGAACGTCAGGTTCCATGACGTGCTCGAAATGACCAGGACGAAAAAACCCACCCAAAGGCTCCCAAGTACTCCCTGGGCCTTCGACCAAAATGATATTTGAGGGTCCATGAGACCGTCTGAGCAAAACGGTTCTGGAACTCACGTGGAAAAGCCTTATTGTGCAAAGGGTGCCACGTTTAATCCCCTGATGCTCACGTCCGATCAAGTGGATTAGCCAAAAACCGCCTGACCTTGCTTTTTGCCACGTTTCTGAGAAGTTTAAAGTCTATGAACTCAGGGAGTGAGGATCACTTTGTCACAGCTCAACCTTGGCTGCCAAAGATGCCAAATCCTCTTACATGCAAGAAGAATAAGGGTTCAATGCAGTGCCATTTTCGTACAAGTTGGTGCCCCGTTTATGCCCCATCATTCTTTTGAGAAACCATCAAGATTTGGCCCGGGCTCAAAAAGGAGGATCCTAGAAATGGGGCTGCTTCCAACTCTAACTTTTGGACGCATCTTCAAACGAGCCGACAAACCAACCTTGGCCCAACTCTGAAAGACACCAACATTTACGTCTTCAGATTCGGATTCAAATTATGGATGGACGAAAATCCTCAAATGGCACAACTGAGCAGAATGCCTGGAATGATATGATTCCCCTTTTTAATGCCAGCAAACAATGGCTGCTTCCCAAGGTTTCTTAAGTTTTTCGGTGGTGCAGATTTCGTCCATCCGCATGTCTTCCCGAAAGTATGGGATACGTCAACCAAGAATGCCCGAAACCAAAAGCACCACCCGTTTCGAGTTTAGAGTGGCGCCCTTTGAGAGCCTTTGAGACACCCATACCGTATACCTCCCTTTTCTAAAGTCCCCTGGAAAAGATGAAGCACGTATCTCCAGTAGTGATAGACTCCCTTTACCAGCAGGGGAAGATAAAACAAATATTCAATTCAGCAACAAATTGACCGTTCAACTCCTGAAATAGAAACCAACCCTCTCTGGGGTTGGTTGTTGTTTTCACCTGAAAGAAAATATGCATGTTTTCTTTGTTCCAACCCGCTTTGGGGTTGGCTTTTCACCTGAAAGTTTTCTGCATCTCTTTTAAGCCGACCCTCTTTGGGGTTGTTTTTTGGGGTAACCCAAGGGAACCCGTGCCCTGTCGCCGATCGGGGAGCCATGGCGTTGGTGTTTAAGACCTCCTTGAGGCCCTCGACTGGCAGCAGCCTCAGAGAGTCTCCCGAAGCCCCGGGTGTCGCCGTAGACTGCGGTGCTGATTCTTTTTGTTTTTAATGCGCATTCCCCCGTCCCCTAAATGGGTGAACCGAAAAATCCCCACCTAAACGACGTCCACCAGAAATCGAATGATGCTTTGACTGGGGAAGTAGATCCGATTGGTGCAAATGCCAAGATCATGGACCCCTAAGCCACCACCTCAAAAAACATAACCCCCTTCAAGGTAGTGGCTGGGGGGTAGTGGAACCATCATAGACTCTAGTAATCTGCTAGGTCCTCCAGGAGGGTAGAATTGTTGGGTACCAACCATTTTGTCTGTAGTCTATTTTAGGGGAATCCTCCCCCAAAAAAGGTTGAGAAAGGGCACTACTGGGAGACCTAGTTAATGAGGAGCCCCGTCCCCAAATGGTTCGTGAACATAAAAATTCCCACCGAAATGATGTCCACCAGGGTCCCTCAAAAAAAACACACACACACACACACACCCATTTGAAGACTAAGCAACCATTCGGATCCAGAAGGATCCCCTCGCAACCACAAGGACAACTCAACCGAGCAACTATCAAACCACGAGCTACAAGTACTTCAAGGGGCAGGGTACTTGGTAACTGGTTAGTAAGCCTGGTGAGATGACCCACTGAACAAAGACTTATAACTTATAACCAAGGTAAGTGGGTTATGACCAGGCGTACTACCCACTTACATGAGGTACCCGATCGCCCCTTTGACTCTCAAGCAACCACTGGGCACCTCTCAGTCCGGGACTTGATGCAAATTTCTGACAGACCCTAGAATCTTGGCTTTCCTGGTAGTTTCCCTTACCAATCTAAAAAGGGTGCCCTCAAAAACACGAGACTTGGGTGTTTGGGTGTTCTTTTTTCACCAAGTTCGTAAGTTGAAACAGCAACCGTTCGGTTGTGACCCACTCAGTTCCCTGTTCAGTTGGTTTAACTTTGTTATAGGGGTGCAAACAACCCCAAGTGGCGATCACTACTTAACTTGGAGAAAAAAGAACATCCGAGTACCGGACGTCAGGTCTTCCGGTCAAGCACTTGGGCCTCCCGTTTCGGAGACTAGGTCCTCCAGTAGAGAGGTTGGGTTTCAACCTGCAGAGGTGGCCTTTTGGAAAAAAGATGGCCCTGGTAAATGGAACAAAACCCATCTAAACCAGTGCCATCTATTTTTAACCAGGCTCACCTAAAAAGGACACCTATGAACCTGCCCAGTTGGGTTCCAAGCAGTTGCCCAGTGAAGTGGGTAGCGTAGTGAACTGGGGCTCCCATGCATGGAACCTGCAAAGTGTCCAACTTTAAGGGACAATGGTCTGACACAAACCCGGTCCGGTTCCTAGGCAACATCCCTGGGTATGCTGGTTTCAAGATCCAAAATGAACAACATCGACTTGAGTCAAGCTCAAGAACCTGACTTCGGGCATTGAAGGCTTCCTTCCATGGCGACAGTCACATGGAAGTAGCAACGCGCATGGTCGACCAGCCCAAAAGCCAAGTGAGTCATGATCAAAACCCGGTACTAAAATGGTTGACCCAGAACCATGTAAAAAAAATAAGAAGGCGGCCGCAGCTATTTATGGCCGGGACTGCTCCTTACTAACCTTCATCTACCCGGGTTTTGAGCACGTGGCTCAAGTGAAGAACCGACCCACCGACCACCGCGCAACACACAACAGAAAGCCAAACCTGCCTGACCCGGCTCGCAAGCAGGACAATTAAACCACCGAGCAAATATCCAACCACGAGCCACAACTACTTAAAGGGGCAGTGTACTTCGTAAATAAATAGTAAGCCTGCTCAGAACCCACTTGGGAGACTTATGTGGCAAGTGGGAATACCCCACCAGGATTACTAACCACAAACGTGAGGTACCCAATCGCCTCTTTAAGTAGCTCTGTTCGCGCGGATCGCCGCAGCAGCCGAGGTGCGGTGAGTTGGCACTGCCATGGCTGTTGGTCCTTCCAATGCCCATGGCGCGGCAGCTAGCGGCGGTCAGTCAAATGTGACCAGCGCGTGCGCGGATGTGCGCCAAACCGACTTCGGCAAATGGGTGTGGGTCAAAAATAGGGTCCAAAATAGGTAAACATGGAAATCTGGCAAATGGAAACAAGGACTCAAGCCTGCGGTCCGTATCCCTGTTGGTCTAAAATTTGACCCATACCCAAATTTCACCTGGGCGGCTTCAAGCCTACGGCTGGCAATGTCATACATCTAGCGGCGGAATATCCAAGTTTCTTGTTGGCTTCCGTATCGCCGCCTGGGGGGTGGGGGGGCATTTTGCAATGTGCAAGCTCCAGCAAACCGATAGCAGCCTTGAGCCACTAACAGACGTTCTAAGGTTGTGCTTTTTGGAGGATACCTTGGTTGGTTGAAGCGAAAAAGGAAAACTGCCAAAATGGGGCCTCGATTTTGGATTGAAAATATGCAACAACCCACGTGTTCGAACATGAGTCTTACCGTGATCCTTTAGAGGGCCTGTTTTTTTTTTAGCGCTAATCTTTTAGGCCGTTAAGCCAAACACATGTCGATCCTTGCCCAGCCACGGGAAAGAGGAACCGGACTCCAAACCGGGCCCCCGTCTTTCTGGTTGATCAGGGTTGGAGTTATGGGGATAGACAACATCCGTGGCAGGCACCACTTCTTTTGGATGAACCTCTCTGAGCATGGTTGCACCACCGGTCTGAAGTGGAAGTGGTGTGTGTCCATCCACAGTATGAACAACGGTGCCTAAAACCTGAAACCCCATCATTTTGGGGCCAATATGGAGGGGGGTTCACAAAATGGCGGAGTCATTTTTGGGCGCCTAAAAGGGAAACCAAACAGAAGCCCTTTTTACGGCCGCGGTATTCTGAGAAACACCCATATCTACCTTATCGGTAGAAGGGTCCAGTTGAGCAAAGACTTTTGTTAGGTGTTTCAGCCCTATACACTGACAACTATGCCTAGGCGGAACCTCCGCAGGTGTGTAAAACCATGGAAGGGTGCTTATGCGAGCCTACGCGCAAAAGCCGCCTACTCGGGGGCGAGGGCCGAAGTACCTAGACGTTTCTCCGGCGCTACCCTTAAATTTGAAAAAATGCAAAACTTCGTACTACAGATTTTGTATTTTTTGCAATTCCCTAGGTCCAGTCCCGGCCTCCAGGGTAGACCTCCCCGGATTTTGGCAAGACAAAACATGCATACGCAAACCGGCCTACCACCAGAATTGCCTTCGCGTGGCCTCCGCGGCGTAAAGAGAGTTCCCCCCACCCCAGTACTAGGCGAACACATCGCGAAACAAAAAAACAACTCCCTAGATAGCCAAGTTGCTGCTTTTCTCAGTCACTGTTGCTGTTTTTTGGGGTACAGTGCATGGAGAAAAGGCGATCCAGGTCGATTCATTTGGGTGTCTTGTTGTACGAATCAGACCCCCCAAAAACAAAATGTTTTTCCTGTTGGCTTCCGTCTATGTAGACCATCCCAAAAAGGGTCGCCTCCCAAAAAGACACGCTACAACCGCCGCCGAGCCACCCAATTCTTTTACTTTGGACTAGGCCCCCCCAGAGATGGGTCACCACGTCCCAGCGCAAGGAGTTCCCCAGAGCGAAGATATATCGCCTCGGCCGAGTGCCCCGGCGAGTTTTGTTCTTTTGTTTCCCCCGTGCGATGGGCCCGACGTCAACTAGGTCCTCGAGTAGATGGCCCCAAGAAGGGGTACACCAAACCTTGGGTGCTGTAGATCCCCCAGCAAAAAGCTAAACTATTTGCTGGTTAAAAGGACATATGAGGGGAATCCAAAAAGTTAGTCTAAAGATCCAACCCAATAGCAGTAGCGAAACAAACATGACGCCCGAGCCTGCTTCAGAGTTCGCCCCTTGCTTTCTTTGGTGGACGGAAACCAATTGAACGCTGCCACATCATGCCCTGAATGATGTTTGCCACAAGCCACTTGAATTTGTGAAAGATTTTTATATGTATATATATGTACTAGTTTTAGTGGAGACCCAGTTCCAGTTGCCGGGGTCTCTTTGACAGATCCGAGAAAAATAAGAATCAACGATGATCCATCCCCTTTTGGTTTCCGAAAGGGGACATTTAACTAGAATGACCTATACCTGACACGTGTGGGAAATAGACTCATAAGGACAGGAGCCACGGTCCATATTCCTTGTGTCCCTCAACGTTGGATGTTGTGAACCTCCATGTCCTTTCTGGTTGTTTGGCAATGGCGCAGGCGTGCTAAATCCAAGTCATCCCCCTAAAATTAGATAGCAGCAAATATTCTGGGCTGTCCTCAGATCCCCCGCTAAAAGTTTAACTTTTAGTGGTTTAAATGTACTAAAAGGCTAAAAAGCTAAGGAACCGGATGGTGGGGACTTACTAAGTTATTGGTAGTTTACATTCATATGAAGTTATGTAACAGTCTTAGGAACACACCTGAACAATGTGCCAATCCTGGTCAAAAGGTCAGCTTCCAAAAGAATCCTTGCAAAGTATGTCTAAGAACAGCGGAACCACACAGGTGGCTTTCCTTTTGGCTGTCTTGTTTGGAGATGGTACCTGGTCTGAAACGGAAACCGACGTGAAACAACCTATGTGTGGAGAAACATACGCCCGTTTGGTTGCCCGTACCAAGCAAGAGTCATCTAATGTTCAGGCGTTCAAGAGCAGCCCCCCAGATCCCCCAACTGAAGGGTTTGTAATGAAGGTCTTTTCGATACGGAATCGCATTTCTCCGTTGCCTGTTGGTTCCCCTACGAACAGCCCACAAAACGACCCGCAAAAAGTGTCCCATTAAAATTGCCCCACGGTGAGTCACAATCAAAACCCGGTATTGATCCCCCCTACCTTAGGGGGGAGGGGGTCTCCCGATTCCATTTACCTAGTCTTCCCCAAAGCGAAAATGGAATCTCCAGGGGTCGAAATCCCCCTCCCCCATTTCCATTAAGGGGGTGGGGATCGGTATCAAAATGTAAATAATGTGTGACCAGGCGTATTCCCACACCCATTTGGCTGTGGAACATGGACCAAAACCTGCGTAACCCCCCCTGTTGAATTTTTAGCCACAGCCATTTATGGCTGGGATCCCTTACCTCCAACCCGAGAATTGAAGTTGTAACAAAAAAAACAATGCCACGATTTACTTCAAAGTCACCCAGGCTAGGTCCAGACGTTTCCCCTTTGTTTAAACAGGGATCCTTACATGAAAAACACCTAAACATTGCCTTGTAAATGGTGGTCTCCCTTTATGTTGGTGTTGAAAAAGCCACATGTTTCAAATGGTTGCAAAATGAATTTCTTGTTAAAGGACCCCAAGGTACCCCTCGTTGCAACCCCCCGCTTGGGAAGCAAGCCGCTTGCCGTGCTGCGCCGAATTCGGATTCGGACCCGACGGCTTCGAATTCGCCGAATTCGAATTCGCCCCCCCTTGGGGCCGCGGCTCGAAGGCCTCCGGGCTCCAAAGGAGAGTCAGCCTGAAGTGGGGCTGGAAAACTCCACTCCCCCAGGATCACACATGTCCACTTGAGTCACAATCAAAACCTGGTACAAAACTGATTAACCCAGAACCATGTAAAGAACTAGAAAGGCGGCCGCAACTAATTCTGCCTAGGCTTTTCCCTTACTAACCTTCACTTATCCGGGTTTTGATTGTGACTCACTTCTTGTTTTGGCCCCCTGGAGAAAAGTGTTTCCAGTAGTAATGGGGGCAAAGACACATTATTCTTAAGAAAACCCGTCCTCCCACTGGTCTGCCCCCCCCAAAAAAAACACGGCCGGACTCCTTTTGGTGTCCTAAAATTGTACCCTTCCTCCCGAAAACTCAGGAACTCCCCCAGGCTAACACACTTCCATTTGGCAGTTTGGCCCCCTGGAGAAAAGGAGAACATTTTTGCAGTAGTGAAAGATTCCATTTAAAACCAACAGGAGAAAAGAACTACCCGTCTTCCCACTGGCCTGCCCCCCCCCAAAAAAAAAATCTGACTAGACTCCTGTTGGTTTTCCTACAATAATACCCTTCCTCCGTCCATGGCACCAGAAAACTCAAGAAACTCCCTCCAGGCTAACACATTTCCGAGGAGAACATTTTTGCAGTAGTGAAAGGTTCGATTGAAAACCAATAGGGGAAAGAAACACTATTCTTAAGAAAACCCTTCCTCCGATTGGCTCTGCCCCCCCCCAAAAAAAATAAATAAGACCGACTGGACTCCTTTTGGCTTCTTAAAATCATTCCCTTCCTCCCACCAACTTGGCACCAAGAGGGCACCTGAAAGATGAGTTTCCTGGAGGAACCGCCCGTGCCAGGTGAGTGGGAGAGAAAGTATCCTAAAGAACCACACTACAGGCTAACACGTCCATTTGCGTTTATGCCCACTAGAGAAAAAATAACATCAGGGATCCTTACAGTATACACCTGAGCATTGCCTTGTAAATGGTGGCTTCCCCGTATCTTGTTGAAAAAGCCATGTTTCAAATGGGCAAAATGTATCTTTTAAGGAGCCCTGAACATGTTTCCAGTAACAGGAAAAATAGACAATAGAACATAGTCTTACTCAAATGGAAGAACATGGAACCTGACGGTCGGGGGTTCTGGAAAACAAATCAGAGGCCCTCTGGTGGGTTGGACAGGAGGGTATCCGTTGTTGAAACTAAAACTAGGTGCATTTTAGAAACCTTGAACTTTCAGAGGATTCAGTTGAGCATGACACAACAATCCGCTGTTGAGAAAAAGTCCACGCCACTCGTTTGGGGCAGAACATGGGATTTCGCGAGCAAAGGATGATTATCATCCTTCTGAGGACGGCACATCCGTCCATCCAGCTAAGTGAACATCCATCTATATCCATATGTTTTTTCCATCCGTCCATCCATCCATCCATCCATCCATCCATCCATCCATCCATCCATCCATCCATCCATCCAGAGCTGGTGTCTGTTTGCATCAGACTTAGAAAAAAATATCAGGCTTCACTGCTCAGGTCTAGAATCATCTACTCAGACTCCGCTCGCCGGCAGGGAACAGGGGGGACGGGATTCAAAATTGGTTGTACCCCTTTTTGGGGAACCAAATGAAAACCACCAATTTGTTGTTGGGGGGAGGGTCCCCTAAACAAAAGACACACTCTGGTGACTTTCGGAAGCTCTGGGAAATGCGGCCAAAATGGCAACAGGATCCCAAAGGGGCCCCCAGTTTTGGCGCCCAATATATCGTGTACGGCGATTTGGCTGCAACTATCAAGCCACATGATCTGCAACTGGAATACTCGCAACGCTGGCCGCATCAAAAAGGTTCTGATCATGGAAGAAGAAACTCTTTCAAGCAAGATCTGAGGTGTGCTCTTTGTTTGCCGCAGATTGGCCCACCCGTCTGGGCAAATCCATCCACTTGCCAAACACCTTGGATCATTCTGTCAGGCCAATACGAGGGGTAAGAATGGCATGCTCCTCTCATTGAGGTCAAGCACCGCTGGTAACAGGTGCCCTCCATCCAAATAAACCGCGTTTCAAACGGGACAAGGGTCGACAGGTTTTCGTCCCCGGACCCCTCCCGCCTACCAAATGGAAACTTCAAGGGGCCCAAAAAGGCGATGAGCACCACACCAAACAGGGACACATGACCCATGTTTGATCTGGGTGAGTTACAAGTTATAAGATTTCACCAGCCAGGAAGGTGCTTGGGGAAACTATTCCCCACATAAAGCCCGCCATTTGGGGTGAATTCGGTCGTGTGAGGAAAAAAAACAAAAATCACCAATTTTTGATGCAAAAAAACTCAGCCCCCCGCTCCAAAATGCCCGGCAAATGTCTTGAATCCGAGTCCGGGGCGATCTCTGACTGCACAACCTGAGAGATGAGGCTTGGAGCTCAACGGGTAGGCTGACCCACAGTGTGCTTTTGCTTGTTCAAGGTAGCCGCTGATAGACAGGGAAACTAAAAGGCAGCCGCCCGTTTTGACGTTTTGACACATTTCTCAGGCCAATGGCCACAAAATGACCCAAGAGAAATGATAACCGTTGGGGACTCATGATATTTGTTCGCTTAGGAGAAACCGTTGCTTGACAATGAATCAAGAGTTCTACACCTGTCAGATCCACAACTGGCAATCCATGTGGGAATGGAACATGCTTTCAATACATTGAGAACGCCCTATCGCTTGCGCAGTTAGTCCCGCATCAAGAACAAGGAAGCTAAGGCAAAAACCGACTCAAGATGTGGTGCATTGGTGACTGTCTGTGCTCTCTGGACTCGAATCAGCACCAGGGGAACCGGAAGCATCAGTTGCCGAACATCATGGCAGGCACCTGTAGAGGACTACTTGCTTGGGGTGAATGATCAACATGGGTTGTGCTGAAATCAAACCAAGTCATACTGAATTAAGTAAAATATTAGTATGTATCTGTTTAGCCCATCATATTACCTGAGACGCCAGGGTTGCCGCCACTTGAGGACTTCTGACTGGTTTCAGTATTCGTGGAATTACTTGCCTGCTGACTCGGCCAACCAATCTGGAGCTCTCACAGAAAGTGACCTGCACGCCAACATGCAAACGTAGAATCGTCATGGCACGCCTGGCTTGAACCCCTTTTCCAACCGACACGCAGCACTGATGGCAAACACAGGGATGCGGCAGTGGGCAACAACAACTCTGCACGGTCTATAAGAAATCAGGGATTCTCGAGTGAGGGGCTACATCATGGATTTTACTTGACATGCGACAGCATGGCCTTCTCATCTGGACACTCGCCCAGGCCTCTCCTCGAGCACCACAAGTTGGAAGCCAAAATCTGAGAACCAGCCTACGTAATCAGTTCGCAAGTAACAAGATTGTAATAAACCTGCAGTCTCTAAACTTCCTCGACTCGGGCGTGAACCATCTCAAGCCAGACACCAACTGAATACCCGGCACACTAGACCGAAGGGATCCGAAGGGCATACGCCGAATCACAGATTTTCAGTATGGGAACCCGCGCGCAACTGATCCGAAAACCCAAGTCTCAGTCTCGGGTGTTTCTAGCGTGTGCTTGAAACTTAGGGACCTCTCCCGAAGATTGGTGTCCTGTTGGCTTCCATTTAAAACCACACCAGATCGGAATCACACATGCTGTGAAACAAACAACAAAAGAACAACAACAAAAAACACAAATCACCACTCACTCAAATGTTTGCCCAGTAGCAGGCCACAGCAAATGCGCAGCGCTTGTGCGCAAACGGCGGCATCTGCAGCTGCCAACGCCCTGAGCAGTGGGCAAGCTGGATTGAACAGTGACAAAGCCATAACAGTGATTGTTCCAAATATGGGTGTTTCTCAGAAAACGGACCCCCTCAAAAGCGTGGTTGCGCTTTTGGTTTCCCTTTAAAACCACAAAAAGGTTGACCCTCAAAGAAAGACAAACAATATGTGTCAAAGGGCAAGGCAGGGGGTATCCTTTTGTTTCCGCTGAAACAGAGTCAAAGGGGAACGAACCCTCAAACAACACAGATGTGTTCTTTGACCCTTCTACATGCACCATGCTGTCCACAAGGCTTGCGTTTAAACTCTAAACCGTCTACAACACCCTTGCTCGTCATGGTTGTTGACAAGCCGGGGCAGGGTAGACACTTAGGGACTATGTTTCAACCACCTTCCTTCAGCAGGGATCCTTACATTATACACCTGAGCATTGCCTTGTAAATTGTGGTTTCCCTTTATTTTGGTGGAAAAAGCCGTTTCAAATGGTTGCAACATGTATCTTTTAAGGAGCCCTGTTCAGGGTGCTGCCAGGGGGAAGACCGGCAAACAAATCAGGCGTTGATCACACCGCACGCTCCTTCTGACCACTGGCTTACGTTGAATGCGTCTGCTCCAAACTCTTCATTCCTGCATTGCATGCAAATATTTGGATCCTTGCAGCAACCATACATCAGCAACGGCTTGCCAAAAAACACGGCTGATTGTCCCGCTTTCCGTACTCTCATCGAATATCATTCCAGCTCACCCTCCAGAGACAGGACAACAATCAAATCCACGGTCACCTCGAGAATTTCAGGAAGAGAAAAGCTACCCCCCCCCCCCCCCCAAAAGCCCCCCCCCCCGCCCATGAAAAAGCACCAACCCTGCGCAGCCAAGCAGCTTGAAGGGGAATAAGCGCTAAAAAGCCTTGGTGAGCCTTATTTAGCCTTATCTAGTGGTTTTTGAATGTGGCTCAATCAGGCTAAATAAGGCAAAATTAGGCCCAAATAAGCCCTGTCATATTTTGGCAGCCTAAAGGCCCTGATCACACTGAAACTGCTCTGCATGTGTAGCGCAATCTAGAGGCCCCCCTGGCGGCATCCCAAAGGAGGTTTCCGAAGTGCGTGACCACCGAAGTTGTGTAAATAGCGCAATTCTGAGGTTCCCCCCCCCCCCTAAAAAACAGAAGCACAATTTGCAGGGCCCCCGAAAAAGTGTTAAAACAGGGCCCGAAAAGAAACCCGGAAACCTGTGCGGCGCATCACCGGAACATGTGTCATCTCACTCTTTGCTGATTCCTGAAACCTTCGTCAGTTGAGAAGGAGCGTCTAGGTTTTTTTTTTGTTGGGGGGGGGTAGCTTTGGGGAGGTACCTATTACTTCCTGAGAATTGCCCCGGCCTTACCAAAGATAATTTATGCCTTGCAGCTCCTGTATATCCAGAGTTCTGCCGTCATGTCAATTACGCCAAGCAATGCACGGCCAACAGCAAGTACTGGAGACAACTCCGCTAAATTCTGTGTGTCTACCCTGGATTGGTCAAGCTGGCGGATGATCATGGTGTTTACACCCCCCATGAATCCACTGCGGCTGATTGATCTGAGATCATGACCAAGAAGCAAGGGCCCACACAACAAGGAACCAGCCACGACCAAGCGGCAGTCAGTTCAATTCCCAACCCAGCCGGCGCGCCCGGCTTCAAAGCTGTCGACGCCAAGTCATCGTAACTGGCCAAGTTGGGCCCAGTGAGTCTTGGCAAAACAGCCAAACCTTAAACTAGGTCCTCCAGTAGAGAGGGGATAGAATATGGGTACCCATTTGTTTTTCTGTAGTCTATTTTAGTAGGGAGCCTTCCCCCAAAAAGTTGATAAAAGGGCACTACTGGGGGAACCTAGTAAACAGTTTTGTGTGTCCCCTGTCTGTGTTGCGGTAGCCTGCATTTCTGCCAGCCAGATGGTCCGCTCGAAAGAACTTGTCTGGAGAACAGCTTTCACGACGAGTCCTTGCCTGGCGCAACATGGGCTAGTTGATCTATCCGGGTATAACACACGCCAGCCATGTGGGTGGTCCAAAATGGGGTACCCCAAAACAACCGAAACTGCTCAGCGTTGCTCGCAGCTGGGCACTTGTGGAATTCATTCTTGCAGCACAGATGTCACACCTCTGGCTTCCATCCTCACCATCCTTTAAGTTTCAGCATCTCAATCAGGTCAGGCCATTTCTTTGAAGGTTGAATCGGTTAAAGGTTCATGCAAAGCAAAGGTGGCAACAGCCACCAGGACCGGGAAGCCAAACCACATGCCTCACTTTTGAAGGAGTGGGTTCGCCGAAACAAGTAGCCAAACTTTGGGTTTGGTTTGGTCCAGACCCAAAAAGCAACTAACGCTCAGAAACTCAGGGAGTGAGATACTCAAAGAAGCCAAACTCCGCAGAGCCATACAGATTATTGCAAAGTCAGTGTGCGGCCAGAGTGTGCAGGAAAACCACAACGACCCATCCCACGATAGTCTGCAATTCACAACATAATAATGAATCGTTGTAAAAAGGAGGGGCCCTGAAAAGGAGCTATTTCGTGTTGGTTTCCCCGCACCGGTGAAAGGGGCGTCCTAAAGGGACATATCCATATCAGAACCAATGTGACCGCCTGAGACAAAACTCCGGTGTTCTGCCGATGCAAAGTTCTAAGGTCCATCAAACATGGGTGGCCTTGTCAGGCCGGTTTGGTTTTAAATAGCTGGCACAGGTTGCAGGTTGAATCCAATCAATTACCAGTGCCATCTATTTTACCAACAGCACACCTATGCCTCCAACTACGTGTCGACATTTTCCGATGCAAATCAGACCTGAAAACTTGGCCATCCAACCAATGAAATGAAACCAACACTGGACCGCAAGCAACACGCAAGGCGCCGTCTTGGGAAGTAAACAACACACCGAAACGACCAAGCAAACCCGAGCATAGCTTGCCATTTTCAAAAGCAACCCACTCAAGAAATTGGCAGTCAACCGGCAGTGGGTTGAAAGGGATACTACCCCGCTTACCAATTCACAGCCGGAGCCTGACGTTTGGGAAATGGTCCCTTACAAGGAAAATTGTCCAAACCAGGACCCCCCGGACCCCCCGAACGTTCCATGTTAATTGGTGGGACGGCACATACCCCCCATCGTCTCCCGTTCCATGCCTTCCGAGCGTCTCTTCGCTCAAGCTGTGGGAGGAGACCTCACGTGACAAGTTGTCCAGGGATTGGGGGATACTCACCAACAAATGTTAGGGCAGTATGGGGGTAGTGGGGTAGGGGTGGTGAGGGGGGTGGGGTGGTGAGGGGGGTGGGTGGGGAGACAATCCAAATGAGTGGATGAGCAAAAAGTCGCCCAAACTTATTGTTTACACCAAACTGGCCCAGACTCAAAAAGTTTACAGGAACTCGGAGAGTGAGATCAATGGGTATCTGTCAAAATGGGATTGGACAGGGATCCAACAAATCCTAAAACAGGGATCCAACAAATCCTAAAAATAGTGTCGGCGTGATTTTTGGCTTCCCTTGAAACCAATCCTCAAAAGCACACACACGCAAACACAACTTCACTGTTTGTATCTGGCATATGGTAGATTCCCTGAGTGGTGCGTGGGAAAGGGAAATGTCCATTCCACATTGCCCTGGAATCCAAGAAGGAGCTTAAGAATGCCAAGCAACCCCCCCCCGAAATCATCCCCTTTGAGGGTCACCCATTTTGGAGCTTCCGAGTGAATCGTGGCTATTCGGTTCACCCAAGGACATAGTCCAAGGAAACATAGGCCCCAACATGGACTCCAAGCTGGCAAGAAATCTGGAGTTAGGTAGGTTCCAACACGGATTCCAAAAAACACAGGCGCCCGCAAACATGGGCAGGTGTGGATCATGCACTTGTTTCTTTTCATTTGGCGGTTAACAGGATACAGGGACTTAAACGAGCGAACCCCAAATCCGGGAGCAAGCCTTTTGAACTACCTGTACAACCACTCCCAAAAACATTTTCTGAACAAAAACTCACTGCTCACTTCGGAAAAGAACAAACAAACCACAAAAACAAACAACCCCAGAACAAACAACAAGACATCTGCCAAGACTGGTTCGACCCACGGGTTACGGGCCACGCTTTTCGCGACGTGACTGGGGCGACCGGGCGTTGGCGAGGATGCCTAAGGCCACCTCCGGCAACCGCCCGGCGAAGTCATGGGCCTCGGCTGCCTGAAACGCGACGGCGGCTTCCCTTCTCCCCCGAGATGTTGCCCCTGAATCAGGGAAACTCACCTTGAAAAGTTGACGTTTTTAGGGGTCCCGAATTGTTTTAGCTTGAAAACAGGAGAAAGCTCGATATGGCTGTGGTGGTCAAAACTAATGGGATCCCATTTTGGGGGATTGGTGCACCGAACCAATTTTGGTGGGGATTGGGATGTTCACTGGGAGTTTGACCCATGACCACATGCTTCCCCTGAATAAGGGACACTCATCCTGAAAAGTTGACGTTTTTTAGGGGTCCCGATAAATATTTCCCCTCAAAACACAGCCAAGGAAAACGCACCGATGCTTCAAATCTCTACGAGGCAAGGTAGCCTCTCCTTCGTCTAACGGGCACCTGACAAAGGGTGCCTTAAAGAGGACATGTATCTTCCAGGCACCCCGCAAACGCCACGTTAGTGGGAAGGGTACCCTTTTGGATGGCTTTAAAGGGAATAAAGGACGAACCGCTAGATTGGTGGTTTGAAGCTTGGAAATGGATGGTTTCCCATTTGCCCTCTACAAGACTCACTTCCTGAGTGAATTGGCTAGATAAAGTCAGAACTTCTTGTCTGAAATTGTGCAAACCCAAAAGTTGTTTCAGTCCAGGAACTCAGGCAGTGATAATTCTTGGAATCGGAATCGGTCCAGAAAAATGGTTGATTCCTGTTAAACCTTATTCGTACACATACATGTACAGTATAATAGCATCTTGTTTGAGCCACCTCCTTCTGTCTAAGCAACGTTTGAAGGGCTCCCACAATAGGGGACAGTTTCATACATTGCTGCAGCCGTACACGTGACTCTTTTCCATAGTTTCGGCAAATCCAGTAAAATACCAGCTTCTGATTGTGGCTTGTCGGAAGCCGGAGTGCTTGCCTTGCTAACTGATTGATCGTAGACGCACTTTGGGCAAGCATGACCATCACCCATAGTGCGCTTCGACCATGGCAAGATGTCCTCTAGTGTCCAATGTTGAAACGCTTGGCTCACCAAATTGATCATTGCACCAGACCGCCGAGTCAACATCCGAGCATATCCGGGAACACACCGCAAACGCAAAGCCAAAGGCATACCATCTCAGCGGTTTGCCTTTGCCTGCAGCCTTGCTTGCCTCATACCCACTTGAGACGAATCTGAACCAGAATATGGCTCTGTCGTTTTTGAGGGTACCCCTTTTTTCGTGGTCGTGAAGGGAAACAAGAACAAACAACCACAACTGTGGTGGGTCCCCCAAAAAGAACACGCCCATATGTTGCCCACTCGGGGTATTCTGAAAAGTCAGGATCCCCGCTTGGACCACATGTTTGACAGCTTGGTCTTGGGTTCTCCAGAGTTGTCACTTTCAAAAAGCTCACTTCAACTTGGCAAAAGGTGCCCTTCAACACCACTCAGCGTAATGTGGTGTTATCTCTTTCTGTCTCAACATGCGATTTCGAACCCACTTGGACAGATCCAAGTGGTATCCCTTTCACACAACTTCAAAAACACGCCGCGGACATGGTTATCTCCAAATGGGGGGGTGGAAACCTCAAAACTGCATGGTTTCCATTTGGACTTCCTCAAGCAACATGTTACAGAATAAAAAGGCACAAGTCCTTTATATGGGTGTGGCTCAAAATTAAACAGGAGGGGTTACGCAGGTTTTGGTGCATGTTTCCACTTACCAGGGAGCCACAGCCATCTAGTTTCACTCTGTACCAAGTTCCAATTTGGTCTCCCCAAGGGACACGTCTCGCCAACAACCTCACGTCTCCAGACTTCACCCATCAAAAAGTTAAACTGTTTGCCGGTAAGGAAGAACAAAGGAACCCCAAACAGGCAAGAAGCTAAAGAGGTAAGCTTCTCTTCCACCCACAAACATAGCACCTGTGGGATGGAAGATCTATACTTCTTCTTGAACTTCCATTTGGTTAAGACCCCTGGAAAAAAATATAACATATTTCCAGTAGTGATGAATTCCATCTAAACCCAACTTAGGGCAAAATTTGAAAAATCATCTTCAGCAAACGGAGGCGAAGGCACCCCCAAACGTCGGGTGAAGGCACTTCGCTCCGCCTGCGCGAGGATCTCCGCGCCACGGAGGGCGCAGCAGGCCTCGGCGCAGGCGGCATCCGCAGAGAGGTCCCACAGGGCCTGCGCTCGCCGGGCGCTGGCGGCGGGGTGATGGGTCGGTGTCTTGGGAAGAGGAGGCTCCTTGGCTCCCTTTCATTGGGTTGAGCCCCCTGCCAAATATAAACCATATTTCCAGTAGTGATAGATTCCCATTAAAACCAACAAGGGAAAATAAACAAATATTCTTCACCGAATGGTAGCTCCCTGAAAACAAGAACACTGGGGGATCTTGCAGATCTGATAAAGCTGAATTCCTCAGTGGATGGCCCAAACAAAAATCCAAACTTTTGATTACCACGGTGCTCCCAAAAGTTTAAAGTCCAGGAACTGAGGAAGTGAGAAAGTGACTGCTTGATTGCGAAGTTATGCGGGCCTTGGCGTGTGGTTCAAGTGCCACTCTCACTTCGGCTGAAAATCCACTATCAGGTTTCAAACATACTGAGAATGGCGTTCGTGCTGCGGAACTTGAACACCAGACTTAGTCACCATGAAAGAAACATACGTAATTATCTAGCCCAGCAATCTTAAACCCGCATGAATAACCCCCCTGGTTGATTAATAGAGGACGTCTGAAAACCCCTCACTTTTGTAAGTGGCGCCCCCGTGGCGCCCCCCCTATTCATAGGATGGGTTTATTCATCCGGGGGTTCCATCACTAGAATGGGGTTGGATTCTATCGAACCAAGCTACTTCAGGATCATAGGATAGCAATGCTCATGTTGCTCTACCAGTTGTTGCTTGTTGGTGAGACTTCACTGATATTCCCCTAGTGTTCTCTTGAAAGACATCGACCTCCTGAAGTAGTTTGGAGAATCCTAACAACGGCTCACTTCAATCGAGCCCTTCACAAAAAGGTACCTGAAGTCAAGAGAATCCCCAAGAGTGAATCGAACTTGTCCATCCCAAAAAGAGAACACGGCGACTGGGATGCTCAGCGGGCGTGAACGGTTCCCCTTTGCGGTCTGCACCAAACAGCTACCTCCAAAGGCCCAGTGTCAAACCATTTCAGCAAACCAAAGATGGGTGCCCTCAAAAATAGAGGGTACCCCTTTTGCTTGGTCAAGGAAAAACCGAAGGGAAAACCCGCTCTGCTATTTGGGAGGTCCGAACTTGAAAAGGACGCACCCATTTCGTTGAAACCAACCAGTGAAGCACCCGCAAAATCAATGCCATGGGCAGAGCATCTAATTACTTCTGATCGATGCCCCCAAGAAAAGCCTCCCAAACAGTTTTTAGTTTACCACTAAAATGGTTCAGACCCAAAAACCTTACAGTGGTCCTCTGAATGGAACTCCTGAATGGATCGCCCGCAAACCTTCGCGGCCTCCAGGTGCTTCCCTAGATCATCTTCCACCTGATGTGAAAACCGGCAGCTTTGATCCAGGGGACAGGGACGGGGTATGTGCCAAAACAGGGATATGATGGCTTGCCCCTTTGCTTTTCCCTTGAGCCAACATAAAGAAAGGTACCATCAAAGAAAGCATGTTGTTGTTGTTGGTTGTAGTTGAAGGAAAAGCCCACCCCACCTAAAAGAAAGAATAGATGACTGCTGCTGGGTAACTGGGATGGTTTTGTTCGTTCTCCACTGATTCTGTTTCAAGAGAACGCCATGAAACCTGAGTGTTTGGCTCAAAAGTTAACCACTAAGGCTCGCTTTACATCTTGAGCTTGCCTTGGGCAACCTCCATTTTTTTGTGTTTTTATATTATTATTTCCTGTTTCGTCCCCTGGAAAAACATGTTAGAATATTAACCAAGAACATGCTTCATTGCCAGAAATGGAAGGCCTTTCCTGAACTCAGGGCCTTCAAGAGGCCCCTCTTCGGGCAGAACTCCGACGCCCGACTCCGACTGGCAGCCTTCGACGCCAGTGGCGGGGAGGCACCCAGCATGTCTCATTTTAGGTTTTAAGGCACCCCTAAAAAGGTTTTATGGGCCCCTTTTTTGGGGCCCCTTTTTTTGTTTCCCTACCTTGTTCTTGGCTCCAAGGTTCTTCTTGTTCCCTTGAAGGTTTTAAGGCTTTAAGGCAACTACCCTTGTTCTTTTAGGGTAACCCGTGTCTCATTTTGCTAGGTGTTAAGGGTAGGGAAACCAAAAGGCCAACCATTTTGGGGGTTCCCTTGAAACAGGCGCTCCCAGTTCGAAAAAGCGCGCGACCGTGTTTGTGGAGTGACGTGACCGTGAAACATCCGCCGGCCAGCCAGTTGGATAGCCATGAGAGGAGGTCAAGCTGGAGTGAGCCAGCATCTCAAAACTCACTTAGGGCCTCGCAAAGAAGTGATCTAGTCCGGGACAGCGCGGAACAATAAAGCAAATTGTGTTTTTGAGGGGGCAGTCTGGCACTCGTCAACTGAAGCTTCTATCGGAATTTCCCAGACACACACATTTAGAAAACATGAGAAAACAAATCGGGATCATACCCACTCAGAAGTGTAAGTTGAGTCAATGCGCAAAAGAGACCAACGCCGGCTTTCTCGCACAATTTGATTGTTCCTCTTAGCCTCATTGTTTGTTGCAGCCATCATGTCAAAGAGGTGCGTCCTCCGTGTGTAAAACGCGAGCCACGGCGAATTAAAGGGCCTGCTCCTTCTGCAGGATGTGCTGGTTCACGACATCGCGCAGCACCTGCAACATGACCCTGCAACATCCTCCAGATTTGAGAGGTTAGAATCAGTTCGTACCAACCTTTTTTCTGGTTTGTCTATTTCAGTAGGGGAACCGAATCTCCCAACCAAAAAAAAATGGGAGAGAAGGGCACCTAGCTGGGGGACAACCTTGAAGGGAACGACGGAGAAGTCTGTGAAACGCTTAGTGCGGGGTCCGGGAATAGGGTGTCTCAAAATGGAGCACCCTCAAAATTGATGGTTTCCGTTTTGGGTTCCTTTTAAATCCAGACAAACGGGTTCTGCCAAACACAGACAAGCCACTCTCCTCAGTTCCCAGTGCCCATGGAAGATATTATTCTCAGAAAAAAACAATCTAAAGAAAATGGTATTTTACCGAACGTCCATGTTAAGTGCTGTTCAGTTTGCAAACGATGCATCCAATCGCTACTTTGGCCACTTAGCTACTTAGCTGCACATGTGCAAGTGTGCCTCTCTTCCATTTGCTTCAGGCCGCTGGAAAAACCACAACCACATATTTTCAGTAGTGATAAAATCTCCTTTACACCCTGCAAGGGAAAATAACCGTATTAAATCTTCTTAAGCAAATGGAAGCCCTAAGTTCAACTTACTCTCTAGCAGTTTGTTCAGTGTAGGATACTTGCAACTCACCAACTTACAAGAGCATTCGCCCAAGCTTAATAGTCTCTCGAACCTGGGCTGTCAGATCCCCTGCAAAACGTTGAACCTTGAGTGGATTGGTGGAAACTACCGCTAAACCAAAAAAAACACCAAAGGGATGGCTGGGGCCCGAGAAATGTATCCTTGGGTCCGGTTCCCTCGGTGTCCGCTCCGAACGCTAAGCATCCAGCTTCGGAAGAAATTGGGATCCAGGTCCGACCCCCCCCAGAAGATGAACCGGCTTCAATGTGGCCGACCGAGCGATCTGGATTGGGTTGTCACTTCCGATCGAGCGGATTGGCCAAACCAGTCCCAGCTTGTTCTGTATCACTAAAATGGGTTTCCGAAACAGGTTGAAGTCCAGGAACGCAGGACATGGAGCCAAAGAACTTCCCCCGTTTTTCTGAAGTCTCAAGCACCTTTATAAAATTCATCGACATCGGGAATGGAACCTAACGGCCTTGAGGAATCTCAGGAATCGTGACACCGCGTGTGAGTTCAACATGCCAGGGCCAGGTGGGGGGGTGGGGGGGGGAAGGATTTCCGAGAACTTCCCAATCACTGCATCACCCTAAAGGCGATGTGCAACAGCCACCCAAAAAACTTTTTGGACATGGCCCACCACCCAAGTCGGGAGAGCCGCCGGTTCCCGGGGAGCACGGAGTGAGCACCGACACGCTGCGCCTTGCACAGGAAGGCCTCCTCCACTTGGCAGCCCTCCGGTTCCGGGTGGGGCCCAGGAGCTTTTTCTTGCTGGTGCCAAATGGAAGGACCTCTACAAACCCATTTTTCTGTGGCTTCTTTTAAGGGAATTTCCCCAGGTGCACTGTGGCGTGCGATAGCCAGGGGAGGAGAAATGGAAGGACCTCTCTTTAGACCGTCTTTTGTGGTGTGCTTTTACGGGAATACCCAGAACCAACATTCCTTCATTCCCTGCTGATCACCAGCAAGTTTTACCTTGATCAAAGTCACCCTCAAAGTGGTAGGTGTTGGGGGAACTCCCCCAACATTTTCTGACGTTCATCCCCAGAAACAGTCAACAACATGACCCCCAGTGACTTTCCTGCAGATTCTTTTGAGACGCTGGATCATTGTAGCTGTCTTTAGTTGTTAAAGACTTTGTACAAGCAAACATTGAATCCAATAAGCAAACATTTGCAGAGGAAACAACCCCCCTTGCTTGTACACTTCCTCCCAAGACAGCATGATGCGGAGGAGGCCTCCCCGGACTACAAAAAACCTGTTTTCTTCAAATCTGAAAACTGGATTCCAAACATCGAATCCCATCTGATTCGGATTTGCGAATTCCGTTTCGAATCGGAAGTCAATCCCGCAAATTTGAAAGCATCCAGTTGTTCACATCAGCCCTTCGCAAACGCACGTCAACCTCTCCCGGGGATGGGACTTCAACTCTACAAGTGACAGGATACAAGTGGCATGTGCTTTCACACAAGGATCCGTTGACGGCATTTGCAATGTGAATATTTTTGCAGGCTCACGATTTTACGGCAAGGTGAAGGAGCTGCTTTTGATAGGAGTTTCTGTCTCAAGAGATATCTTCAGAGTATCTAAACATGAGCATCTCGTCCCGTTTGATGGGCTTTCCTGGCTCCAGGCCCCTGTCCCTCAACACCAAAAAGGACTCGGGTTTTGAGATGCCTTCACCTGTGCCGAGAAATTACGTCGCCATGTTGACCTCAGAAAAAGACGAGCCACTCATGTAGCTGTCTCCAGCTCGTAACTTTGGGGCCCTCTGAGAGGGCATGCAAACGGCTGGACTGTGGGCTGCTCAGCCATTGGTTCCCATACAGGATATCCCAAAACAGTGGTCCCTAAATAGCTTGTTTTCCCTTGAAATACCCACCAAAAGAGGGTCGGAACATCGAAACCCATGTTGGTGTCTCCAAACCATGTTGGGACCCAAACTGCGGGGGCTTTCCCTGTTGGTTCCTGAAAAATAACAAACACAAATCAAGACCACTGCTAATTTCGCCCCCACAAAGCAGCTAGATTAGCAACCCCGTCGGCCAAGCTCGGCTGTTAAGCGCCTGCATGAGACATCGAGATGTCGTTCCATGGGCTGCTACTTGATAACCTGCCCTCACCTTATTCGAGAATTGGGCAGGTGCAGTCAAAGTCGGGATAAAATGCCGCCTTGCATGTTGAGGGGCGTTCGTCTTGCATGGCCTTGAAGAGCAAGTAAATCACTCACTAGGCCCTCCAGCAGAGAGGTTAGAACAAGGGTACCCTTTTTTCTGTAGTCCAGTTTAGTAGCGGAACCCTCCCCAAAAAAGGGGGTAAGAAAGGGCACCAATTGCTGGGGCACCTAGCTGAGTCAAATTTGCGAGTTGGCATCCTATCCTCAGGTTTGCGGGTTTCAGTTGGACGCTGGATCATGCCTAGAGCACAGAGCCAACTGGTCACCTTGGAACTTGCTGGCCCTGTCAAAACCAAACGTCGTCCAAAACGAAGCAAGAACGCACACACACACACACAGGAATGTATTTCATGTCTGAGCCTCGAAATGCGAGTTGCGACGCCAGTTTAGGGTCTTCAACAGGTCCAAGCTGCATACTCCGATGTCTTCTCTCTCTGCAGCAATTCTCCGTTTAGCTCACTGGGTGGTTGTTCTTGGGACCTTGGGTCATGAAGCGCCATGGCCGCCATGGTGGGATCACGGGAGTCCCATGCCCCCCGAGCTCGCAAACGAAGGAGCTAAAAAAGATAATAAAACAAGTAATAATAATAAATAAATAAATAAATAAATGAATAAATAAATAAATGAATGAATCAACAAAAACAACACGGACAGCGAAACTCATTGCTCATGCCACGGGTTGGCAAAGCCCCAAAGTGGCAGATGGATGCAGTCGCTTCAAAGAGGTCCTTTTCTGAGTGGCTGCCCGCGAAGCAAGAAGCCTAAGCTTTGTAGGTGGAAAAACCCAATTGGTTCCAAACAAGTTAAGGTTGTGCCAAAGACCAGCCATGTTGTCTGGACACGCTCCCGCGTGACAATAGATTGGGCAAGTTTAATCATGATCCATGTTTCTGCGCACGTGTTTAGTCACCAAGCCGACACAAGGGACCCAAAGTCATCTCTTGTGTCTTCCCATGGAAGAGGGGTGAAGGCAAAAACTCTTGCGAATGCACACTAAGAAAATAGGAACTTGCGAAAGGCAAAATGGGTCAATCGTCGCCCAAATTCTCTCCGGAACCTGGAAACAGCTTGCACTACAGATTGGCTTGGCCCCCACTACTGGAGCATCATAATTTAGGGCAACGCTCAAATCATCTTTCCAAAAGGGCTGACGGCTGGCAGTCGGGCATAATGACCCGAACATGACCTTGCTCGAGCGCCAACGCACACTGACAATAATTGGTTTTGCGCGCGCATGTAGGTCGGAAGATCGAAAAGTCTTTCTGAGCAAACCATCGTCTGCTGCTTTTACATAAGACTGCCCGGCGACACGGATCCGCCAAGCATTCTCAGGCTCGGAAAAGGCAGAAACGTAGCTCAATGAGGGCACTGGCGATTTTTTGGGACATTCAAGGTAAAACAGAATCGACAACTTCCCATTTTACAAACGGAAGGAGCCTCCCATCCTGGAAGATTTGCCTTTGGGGACCCTCGGGGTTCACTGGACCAAAGGGGAACCACCAAACCAGGTTTTGTCAGGTGATGGCACAATTCCCTCGGGTCTATGGGGATGACACTATGGCAAACCAATGCGCCATCTTGCACCGGTCTGGGCGTTTGAAATTCGAGGGTCGTTGACCTGGGAGCCTTTGGCTTCTATAGACAAGCCCCGCGCAGTTCGCGCTTTGTGTCCAGAGGATCGGAAGCACAAAGCGGTTTTGCGCTCTTAAGAACTCATCCAAAAGGCTCGTTCCAGACCCGCTACAGCCGTTGCCCAAACTCAACTTGCGAACTTGTCCCGACAGCCCCTTGCTTTTAGCCCTGTGCAGAGCGGATGTTGTTCCATCGGTTGGCTTAGGACAACCCACCGAACAAGAAGGACAAATGCCACAAAATGACTCCTATGCCTGAATGCTCGTCTCCGCAGCACAGGCCATTTGGATGCTAAGAAGGCAGACTGCAAATGAGCGGCCGATGCATTTGCCTGTGAAAACACCTGCGAATTGGCGACGCCATAAACAGATCAACTTGAGGGTTCCCTGAAAACATATATAATATATATATATATATATATATAATATACATATATATATATGACACATCCAACAGTTACCGACCATCCGCAAAACGAGTAGCTGTGATTTCGAGGTGGCCGACATGAACCTTTTAGCCATGTCCCTACAGTGGGCAGGGCTGGAAATCCTCAAAGGACCCAGATTGATCTCCTCTCAGGCGCTAAGCCCCCCATCGCCCCACTTGGGTTGGTTGGTCTGGCCCCCCCGCTAAAACTCAAGAGTCTCACCTAGGTGCTCCAGATTTGGAGGTTAGAATAAGGGTACCAACTTCTTTCTGTTGTCTATTTTAGTAGGGGAACCCTCCCCCCAAAAAGGGTAAAAGGGCACTACTGGGGGACCTAGTCACTTCCGATCCAAAACAAGTTCAAACTGTTTGCCTTTGCCGGTCCCAAGAAGTTGGCCCAGGAAGCTCAAGCGGGCATGGGCGTGCCAAGCAAATCCATGTGTTGAGCATAAGCGATCCCGAACATACAAGTCTGTAAACCAGAACGCCGGCACATCCTTGTCAACATTTGTCAAATGAAGGCCATTGTTCAGCACAGGGTTTGCAGCAGCCAGGTGCAAATCTGGAAAATACGGCGACGACCCCTACTAAATGCGCATCGTCGAGTTTGCAGTTGCTTACCCCTGTGTAAGGTAGCTAGCTGATTCGCCTGGATGACTCCCCACATCACATACGATTGGCCACAGCTCGATGAGGTCCTTTAAATTGTTGTGCCACGCCAAGACAAAGCAGCCACATGGCAAGATGTCTTGAACAGGTCATCCTCCTCTTGAAAACTGCACCATGGTCCAAATTCCCTGTTGAACCGCTGAAGGGACTTTGCAGGTTAGGGGGGGGGCCACGAAGGCTTACTGAGTAATATTTGGTCTGTTCTCCCCTGTTGGTTTTAAAAGGCATCTACTACAGGAATTGTCCTTCATTGTTTTCTTGCAGGGGACAAGCAACTGGAGGAGACAGCTGCTATGTGTTTAGTCCTATAGCTAGGCTCTCAGGCTTCCCGACAAAGCGCCCTGAGCTGACCAGCGGTCTTGGAAACAAAAAACAACTTCCATTTGGTTAAGACCCCTGGAAGGAGTAACTATGTCCAGTAGTGACAAATTCCTTTTAAAACCAACAAGGGAAAATAATAAAATGTTCTTAAGCAAATGGAAGACAATGTCCCTCCTGTCAACGAAGATGTAACTTGACTGTAGGTTCCTGCAAGACTAGTGTCCTTCAAAAAAGGGATCCTCTGGTGGGTTCCATGTATGCGGACAGGAGGGTGCCCATCCCCGCTTGGTGTTCAGGGGAAATTCAAGATGTACTAACTAGAGCACCCAGCACATGTATCCGCACAAGTCATATTCTTCTCACGGAATGGAAAGCTCGGAGTAGAAATAGTTCACTTTCGAAACCCTGGAGTTGGAGGGGCTCGGATCCGATTTCTTTTGACACGTTGTTTTGCACATGCGATGAAGGGTGATTGGAATCTTAAGCGCAACACCTGGCAGCAACTTGAACATCCCTGCCTCTGCCCCACACGTAAGCCTGCTGGTCCAAACTTTGTACACCGAAAGCAACAAAAGTCAAAGGAGATCCCAGACCTCGTGCTGACTTGTCTTGGCTGACAGGCTGCTGGAAAGGCAGAAGCCTCCGGACCTCTTGCAGTCTCTGTATCATTCTTCCTTCTTGGCTCCGCACATCTGTACCGTGCAAGTAAGTTATAAAAATAAATAGGGCTGCGCGAGCAGCGGGTTGACTTTTGCCGTGTCCCTCCTCGCCAATGCCACTTGCGGGCCATGTGACTTTCCAAATAGAACTCATGTTCGGCAGCAAGTTCGATGGAATGCAGAGTGTGTGCTGTGGTAGAACTCATTGTAGGGGGATGATCTCTCTTCATCTGTTTTTGCGGAATGATATCTGACACTAGTTAACTGCCGTTTTCAGTTGAGGCCTCAGGAGTTTGGCAACCAACCCCCAACAATGACATGCGTTGTTCACCAGTTGCTGTATGTTGATACCAACAATCATACGGGCAGAACTTTTAATATAGAGCAATGTGTGATATGTCTTAGTTGCTGGATAGTCCGGGAAAAAAGCGCTTGTTGCTTCAAGTTTCCCTATGCCGGCATTCAAGAAGTAGGAAACAATGGCGCCGACTCCACTGGACTTGCCATCTTCCAGTCTGATCAAACCAATCAGCTTGCATCCCTCACGACTTAGATTGGAGGTAGTATCGGTTTGTCCATCCCCACTGGTGAAAAGCGGCTTTGGGTATCCACAGTGAAGGCGCCGTGTTTGGCAAAGAATCTCGGGCGTTCGCCTTTTTAGCACTCAGGCATTGGGTTTCAGTCTAGCTTGGGGTCATCCAAAAAGGGCTCACCCTGCAACAGTACGTTTGATGAGTTGTCCACAGCAGCCGTTGCTGAAGCTCAAGAACATTGTCCAGGCGTGAAAGGCCTGCGGATGTTCCTACCCCTCTCTCTCCCAAACGGGTATATACCCCTTCTAAAGTGGCTTGGAAACCAGGGAAGCAAAGGGGCATGAACAAGGAACCGGTAAGTACTTCCACCCTTAGACATTGGCCTGGATGCAAAGGGCACGCTATGTACGAGCTCACTTCTCAGGCTTGTCATCTTTGAACAGCCTGTGACACGAAACTTCCTCATGACCTTCAGAAAGCAACACTTGCTGACCCTGGCTTCCTTCCAAGGGAAACCAACGGAGTTTCTTTACATAAGGCAGTTGCTGACACCAGGTGTTATGTTTTTGTTCAAGTGGTGGGCCCAAGCTTGCATGCCGGGGAAACTGCCTTGAAATCGGCGCCCTTTGGGAGCCACGAAAGAAAAAACACACATTTGGGAATGTGTCAAAGGGCACCACATTGGGAAACTGTCCTTTGTTTCCCTCCACCCCAAGAAATGGTGGCCTCTCAAGCACACGCATTAGAGGCAAGACTCACTGAGGAAATGACAAGCAACGGCCCCCAGTATCCCATAAAGCTTTTTCAAACAGAGCGTCGCCATTTGGCGCGTTTCCCGATTTGTCATGGCTCTCAGGATCCAAATGGCCGTTGCAGGTAATCTGATCAGACACGAGCCAGCAATGAGTCTGTGTACCCGGCCCAAACACCAGTAATCATCACCATTTGGAAGACCGTTTTGGTGGTCTTTGCATGTTTCCACCATCCACCTTTTTCGTGAGCGGGGGCAGGATCCACAGCAGTGCTGCGAGTGTTCATGCCACCTCAGTATCCCACGTCCTGGTCTGGCTGTACAGGTTACTGTAATGTAACCCAGGCAAAGCGGCAATCTCCCAATTCCACTCTCATGCCTACTTCCTTAACCCAGATTGACCGAGCCTTACCTCGGTTGCGTTCTGCTTCCCTGCTAAAAGTTTAACTTTTAGTGATTTAATGGAAAACCCATTAGTTGGCAAAAGTTAAAGTCCTAACATCCCAGCAAAATGCACCAAAGTTACTAACAGCTCATGTGCGGGGAAAACCTGAGTGAGGGCTGGCTCGGGGAAGGTGGTAAAATCTTACGCAAAAACGTCTTTCCCCCCACGGTGCATCAAAGCGGCTTGTTGAAGAACTTCGAGGCATCTTCCTTTCCGTCCTCTGTCAAAGGCGGAATGTATGAACCTCTGGTATGAACTCTTAGTTTATGGGTCAATTAAGCCCTACTTGGGTGCGTCTTTTTTGAAAGGGCTGGGGACATTGGGAGTGCACTGTTTGCTTTCTGTTGATCTGCTTGTGCATGCAAGTCTGTATCTGTTGCTTGCACTTGCTTTCTTATGTTGAACTCTTGTTGTGTTCAAATGTTTTGATTTGTAAAGATGATATTGGCCAGGAGATCCAGTGCAAAGAATAAAACACAAGGTCGGAACAACTTTCCATTTCAAACTGGACATGTAAGCAGGAATTACAAAAAAAAAAGAGGCTGGGCTAGCCCTGCCAAAACACAATCACCTCGAGAAAACCAAAAAACACTCCCAGAACTCTTGGCACAGTGAGTGGCTGACTCTTAAGGAATGTGTTTTTGATTTGTTATTGTTTTTTGTTGATTCGTCCTTCTTGGCTGACGTTGGAAGGGGAGTAAACATGTGTATTGTAGCAGTTCAGTGGGGATTTCTCACTACACAACAGAAGCAAAAATGTAAAATGTGTCCCAACAACACCCATGCTTCCCAGGAGTTGACTTCTTTAACTAGAATCCCGGAGCTGCATGATTAGAAAGATAGACAAGACTGCAACTTGTGCATATCTCCAAATTCAGCCCATAGCAAAAGACCCGCACTCCGCCAGGCACCCTTCGGGCAAATGGATTCGATCTTCGGGTGGCTTTCTTCAGGGTAGCCGCTCAACAGCCCATGGTGGTGCTCTGGAGGTCTTTGCTTGAGCACTAATAGGTTTCCTCGTGGCAACAAGTCACCCACTTGCTTTGGACAACACTGCCTGGGACCGGATGAGTGTTTCATCGCCCATCTGCAGCCTTAGTTGGCACGATGGATTCATATCTGAGAAGGGGAGGGTCACTCGGCGAAACAATCTGGGTCGATAAGAAGCTAGGTTATACCTGAGTCAGCGCATGTCCTGCGAATGCTCCAAGCCCTCTTGCATGTTCATCTTGATGGCTTTAGAGGGAAAACAACAAGGAAGCCTACCATTTTTTGGGGGGTCTCCTATTTTAAGAACAGGAGAAACATCAGTAGATTGGTGTTTTGGAGGTGAGTTCAGCCGAGCTTCGCTCGGCGCGGTGTCGAAGATCTGAAACTCCGCAATGTCCGAGAAGGGGCCTATGGACTCATCGAAGAGAACCCAAAAACGCAGTGTCCCACAATCCAAAGGAAAGGATACCAGTTGGGGCTTGAAAATCACCTGCTGGGGCTTGAAAATCACCTACATACCAGCTGATTTAGAGGCTCCCCTTATCATTCAGATTGATTTTGGATGTATCCTTTAAGGGAACCTGTTTCCCTAAAGACCTGAACTATGAAAAACACAAAGGGCATACCAATGAAGATGCGTTCCCTTTGCCGTCGCCAACAAATGCAACCTATCAGGAGTTCCCTCCGAGAGGAGGCTTTCCATCCAGCAAGCTGCCAATGCGTGCAATATCGCTCAATGCCATCCTGCGTCCCTACCCTTTGCAAGCCTTTGGCAAGGGTTCTCATGTTCACAAACTAAAGGATTTCCTTTGTACGTCAAGCAAGGATGAATTGCTCTGAAGCTTTGGGGAGCCCCAAAAATCCAAACTGCCAGCAAACCCGAGGCCACGGTTGGTCGTGTTCCTTGGTTCGTTGAGACGCCTTGAGGCTCTTCGATTCTATGGGTGTGTCTTGTTTTGAGGGTACCCTTTTAGGACGATTTTCAAGGGAAACCACAAGGCAAACACAGACACACACACACACACACACACACAAACCCATTCCAGGGGTGACCCTATTTTGAGACCCACCCCCATGGAAACAGGACAAATCCATGGTACTTCGACTCCTTGAGAGTCTACTTCAGCTACATCTTGTGAACTAAGCAATTTAAGTTATCAAGGGCGACAGGACAATGTCCACGTTGGATCAATGAATCCCAATCCGCTGAAGACAACTCCGCGACGAACTTTATGCCAGACCATCGCTAGCTGGTGGTGTCCTACTGTGGATGGACGAAATCCTGCACTACTTGGAAACCATGGGAAAACTTTTTTTGTTGGTATGTACAGGGGAATCATATCATTCCAGGGTTTCTCAGGTGGTGCGAAATGAGGATTTCGCAACCATCCACATGTCTACAAATGTCAACCTTGAGAAAGCCTGAAACATGGGCTACCCTCAGAAAAGGCGCGTTTATCTTCACCAGGAGCTAGTCTGGACAGGGAAACCTGTACACCTCGGCTGTCCTCAGATCCGTTAAACGGTTCACTGTTGGTGGGTTAAATGGACACCCAACCACCTTTCACCAACGGGCTCCCCGTATTTCCCTTTTAAGCATCACCCCACCAAAAGGAAGGTCATTTAAAATTGGCCCAAAACCACCGGAAGGGGAAATACAGGGAGCCCTGACTAGGTCCTCCGAGAGGTTAGAATAAGGGTACCCATTTTTTTTGCTGTAGTCTATTTTAGGGGAGCCCTCCCCCCCAAAAAGAAACGGGAGAGCAGGGCACCAATTGCTGGGGGACCTAAGGTTAACCCCGGATTCATACACCTGTGATTGATTTTCTTGGAGGGTGTCCAATTCCTTTTAGTGGTTGGATTCCGACCAAATTTCCGGAGGGACCACCCCCCCTTTTTATGGGACGGGTTCTACTTAGATCCTGGGTCTCAGGAACCGGATGGCAAGTGGCCCAGGCCGCTCGGGAAGTTCCCAGACAGGCCTGAGGCAGCGCACAGGAGGCAAACCCGAAGGAGGGAGAAAAAAAAAACCGCACTCTCTGGACTTGGTTGCTGTTGACCCCGCTGCAAAGAGGAAAAAATACCTTTTTCTGGGTTCAATGGATAAAATCAACTGTTTCCAAAAAGTTAAAGTCCAAAGATCCGCTACCAACCAGCCATAAAGTTAAACACGTGTAGTCATGTTTAAACTTTTACAGGGCCAAGCCTGAAGACACAAACAGTGACACAAGGCTACCTCCTGAACTCACTCCCGCAACTTTGAACAACAAATGCAAACGGAGAAGTCGAAGAAGTCAACAAGTCATCTTGGAGTGGCCAATTGCAATCCGTCCCTATCGGATTACTCCAAAGGGGACGGGTTGCTTGCGTAACCCAAGGATTGAGGATGTAAAGAGTTCAGGTTGGAAACTTCCCAAACTGAAAATCGTGGATTTTTTGCACTGAAAGAGGCGTTGTACGTCAGGTAAGTGGTGATCGTAAGCCTGGTGAGACAACCCACTGAACGGAGACTTATACCCATGGCTTGTGTGGGTTATTCCCAGGCTTACTGACCACTTACCTGACGTACCCCATCGCCCCATTGAGTCTCCCTTCGCTGTGGCAGGCCTTTTCCAAAAGCGCTGCACAACCCGTTCCTTCCCAAAGGGTTTTTGTTGCGGCTCGGTACCCGTTTGGAGTGGTTCCAAACAAAAGCCAAAAGGAGTGTAAACCCTATTATAAGACACGTCCAAATGGGACATAGCTGCGTTTTGGTCCATGTGTGCCATGCTTCTTGCCCTCAGTGGGAGGTTTTTCCTAGGTCCGAACATAAGCTCCGAAGTGCCCGAATTGGCGGTGGCTTGGACCCAAAATATCACCTCGATTTCGGACCCTGTGAACCTATGGGCACATGTGCCACCTTTGAAATGACTCATTGCGCCTTGAATCGAGTTGCAACTCGCAAAGGGGGGGATGTTGTACTTCAGTGGATCCGGGTTGAAACCGACCAACAAGCGAACGGTCCGGCATGTATTTGTCCTATAGAAAATCAGCTAGGAAGGTCTGCAGTACATTGGCCCCCACCAAAAACAAGGATTCGCTGGATGTGGCTCGTTTCTCAGGTTGCAAGCCTTTCGGCTGGCAAAAGGCGGCTCCTTTGAGCCCACTTTCAGCGGCCAGGACGAGCTCCGCCCGGAAACGTAGAGTTCCAGGGGTACCTTCCCCATTCTTTCCAGGGATCCTTCTTTCTAGAAAACCTCCGGAAACCCAGTGTGTGTTGAAAAGAACGATGGTTGAAAAGAATGGGGAATCAACGCCTAGAAGAGTCGACTTGCTGACTTGGCCAGCCGACCATCCAAGGCAAAAGAAGACTCAAGGCGTCAAGGTAAGGACGGCAAGTTGACTGCGAGGCTTGCTGCGAAGTGATCGATCAGCTCTATCCAAGTGGACTAGTTGCATCAAACGTGACCGAAACCCAGCAGGGTGCTGCAGTGACGGAAGACGAAAGAAACACGAAAGAAGCCGAAAAGTGCAAGCCGCAAAAGGCTAAAAATGGTGCAATATGTGCAATGCCAGGGGGCTAACTGCAATGGAGTACAGGCAGCAGCCGGTCACAAGGAGGTACACCCCGGTGCTGAACACACCTGGAAACCGCCAGGATGCCCAGAAAAGCAATCGCTGGTCAGTTCAGCGGGTTGAATGCCCAAAACGTGTCAGCGTCCATGAAACCATCGCCCCCTCCCCCAAAACAAAATGGTTTTGACCGACCATTTGTGGAAAGTCAAAAACGAGTTGGACCCTTTAGAGATGAAGTGAGGTTCCCACTGGTGGGCTGTTTGAAACGAGCTGGAATCAACCCATGAAGGGTGCCTGATTGTGATATCAAGCAAGCGATCTCACCAACCCAAATGTGTTGGTTGATGTGTCGATCAATCGATTGTTTGTCAGTAGATATTTTATAATTATCAATCCTCAGATGCCCAGTGGATTTCTATGAGAAAAAAAAGGCATCCCTTTTTGGGTTGGTTGAGTTAAAGGAATCGGAACCCTTCCAAAAAAAAAAGCTGAAACGAGGGGCAAAATCCACTGACTCCTAGCTGCGGGGATCTGAAGAGATTTGCACATCGCATCCGATCGAGTGGCTTGGCCAAGACGCGTCCAAGTTGTTTTTGTTCTTTTTTGGTCAGCACTAAAATGGTTCCCCCAAATGGTGCCCAGAAAAGTGAAAACTGGTTATTTGCCAGTAAAATGGCCTTCCCTAAAAAGCTTCAATTTCAGGAACTCAGGGAGTGAGTTGCTGGTTCTGAGATGTTCTAAGTGGAAACAGTGGGAATGAACCTGGGGGTCCCAAGTAAAGGAAACTACTAGGGATAAAGTTCATACCGTGCGTGGTTGCGAAATCCATTTCACACCACTGCTCAGAAACCCTATCATGATTCCCCTGTAAATACCCCCAATCGTTTGTGGTTTCAACCATTCTGATTTTGTGGTGCGAACGGATATCAAATAAACAGAAGACAAAACAACGCAGTAGGGCTGATTCCCTCATTCGACGGCATCCTTTGCTTGGGCGAGTTGCACACCCCGTTTTTGTAAGAAGATCCCCAGAGCCGCAGTGAGAGATTCAACAGGGATCCTTACATTATACACCTGAACATTGCCTTGCAAATGCTGGTTTCCCTTTATTCTGGCGGAAAAAAACAAAAAAGACATGTTTCAAATGGGCAACCATGTATCTTTTAAGGAGCCCTGTTCAAAGCAGGACTGCTGCGGCAGATCCGAGAGGTGTGGAAATCACTCAAGGCTCGAGTACTGCTAAAACTATGTCTACCATGTTCGTCATTCGGATAAGGCAGGTGTCTTGACCTTGCCATGTATGTGTAAATCTTGTGAGACGGGGAACATACAAGCCGTTTGCAATGTGAACCATTTTCCATGGAAAGGAAACCAGTAACTATCAAACAAAGCAGTGGACGCACTGCTTCAGAGTTGCAAGGGAGTGATGACTGATATCTGGGGCACTACCAACTGAAGTGGCAGAGTGTGAACATCATCCTCCAAACAAGGCAAAGACTGACATGAGGGTCGTTGCCGTAGCTGGTCTTGTGGAAAAGATATGGCTGTGGGTCAAAACCAATGGTACCATTTCGGGGTAGGTGCACCACATATTTTGGTCTATTTTAGTGAGGATTGGGATGTTCACTGGGGGTACGCGATTTTGACCCATGGCCATATATCTACCAAAACTGGAATCTCAAAACACAACAGGAATAAACTTCCGGAGTGCTCCTAGGGCCACTTCTTGTGGAGCGTCCGACTATGGTGTCAACAAAATTCCAAATCTGAGGTCACCAGCGCACCTGGCGAACTCCAAAAATTGAAAGGACTCCCAGGTAAATCACCTCTAGGTCCTCCCATAGAGAGGTTATTTTTTCCTGTAGTTAATTTTAGTAGGGGAACCCTCCCAACCCAACAAGTTGGTGAAAATGCACTACTGGGGGACCTAGACCTACCTGACCCCGACAGCTCTGCATCAGAAGCATGTGGCAGCTTTGGTAACAGTGAGGTGGCCTCCTGCTACGGGCGAACCAGTATTTGACCTATGCAAAGTTGCTGGCACCTTATTCCCTCCGTGTGATGGTAGCCCGGAATTCATATGCAACTTTCGGGATTCGGGATCAACCCCCTTTTCGGTCGGATTTGTTGATCCAAAGGTCCCATTCTGACAAGGTCAGTGTCACCCCTCCATGTTAATTTGAATCCAAGATAAGGTACTAACTAGCGCGGGGCTTTAGATGGCCCACTTGAAGCGGATGGTTCATCTTGAAGCGTGACAGTGGCAATGCACATCCAACACCATCAACACACACTGCCCAGCCTTCCCTTTGGGCGACCTCTGTTCCAATCAGAAAAATATGTGTGAACCGTGTTCATTTGCCTATCTGGAAGAAGGAACCGTATGTAAAGCATTCCAAGTGAAGAAGCTGCCTCAAGGCCGCAAATCCCAGGTCGCTATGATTTGATCACGTCATGTCCTAGTGGCCAATGCGAAAGCCCCATCAGAGCTACTTTTCTCATTCCAACAAACCTAGGCCCTCCAGTAAAAAGCTTAGAATAAGGGTACCCGATTCTTTTCTGTCCATTTTGGTAGGGGAACCGAATCTCCCAACAAAGAAACGGTAGAGAAGGCCACCAATTGCTGGGGGACCTAGTAACCGACGCTGCTTCTTTTTTTTTTGGGCGGCGGGGATGGAGCTCTGTAGCTCTGTAGCTCCCTAGTTACGCAAGGATTTTCATCGTTCCTGGCTCCAGAAGGCTCCTTGGCTCCCTGGCTCCCATAGCCAGAGCTGACTCCTCCCCACCAGACCGAATCCCCTCGCTACTTTTAAGTATGTAAGAAATCTGCAAACAGTTCTAGAGGAAGCCACCCCAACCACCCGGAAATTGGCTACTCGTACTTCAGCCTCTTGTGTTCCTGCCACAGCCTCTGTTAACTTAACGACCCCGGTGCAAGTTGTACATGGCCTTGGCTCCAGCAAGCTTTCAGACGTCCTTCAAAGGCTCCCTCGATCCCACTTTCTGCAGATTCAACTTGCCCGGCGGCCCAGATCTCTTCTCCAGAGGCCTGTAGAATTCCAGTAGCTGGTTTCTTAGTTCGAATCTCCATTCACTTCCTGAGTTGATGGAGCCCAAAAAAGCAGCCACACTTCAAACTTCTTGTTACCACTAAAACGATCCAAACTCCCAAAAGGTGGCTAAAGTCCGAAACGGAACTCAGGGATTCCTCCCCCCCTCCCCTCCCCCAACCTTCCTCAAACTCAAACTCCTGGCACCTCTGACCCCACGACCGCCGCCCCGCGAAGCCTGAGATCTCCAGAGGGATGGGGCTGCCAGCCAGGGAGAAGGCTCCATTAAAGAGGCCGCCCACCACGCCGATGAAGACCAGGAAGATGTCCTTAGCCAGATTCCATTTTCTGGGCTGCCCGATTTCTGGTCCCCCGATTTCCAAGGTGACTCACTTTTCGTGGGTTGAATTCGTTGAAACTACCACGAAACACTAAAAGGATCTAAAAAGCAAAGGGAACAACCCCCCTCAAAAGTGCAACCAAAAAATGAGAAGTTTCACTGGGGTACTCCCCCCCTCACATTACAACTGTTAGGGGGGAAGATTGCTAAGGAACCGGATGGCCTTCGGGAGCCACAAAGATACGATACCTTCTCCCTCATGTCATCCGAGAGAGGTACTTTCAAGTACACTCCGGTGCTATGTTGGTGGGAGGAAGGGTATCCCCCAGACAAAAATAGGCCCACACACACAAAAAAAAAGAATAATAAAAAAGAAAAAAACAGGCTCTCCCACACAAAAAAACAACAGGCCCGGTTGAGTTCTGTCTTTCTTCGGGGTGTGACCGCCCCGAAAGGGAATCTAGCTATGTCTCTCTCTTTTGGTCGACCCTCTCGTAGGTATTTTCCCTCGCAAAACTGGTAAAATCTAAAAAACAACGGGGCACCTTCCAAAACCAAAACCCAAACCGCCTTCAGCCGGTCATCAGAGCACCCCTCCCGGCCGGCGCCGGACCCAGCGACCGTCATCGGCGCCGAGGCGCCAAGGTGATGGCCTGGCGGAGGTTGTATCGCAGCAGCGCCGGCAACTTCTTGTTGGAGGCCAGCGCCTCGCTCGGCCCGGTCTCAGGTCTCTCGGCTCGGTGGGTTTTTGGGCGCCTGAGGGCCTTTGGGGCGCGGTTGGCGTGGGCGCGTCCTTTTTGGGGGAACCCACTGGACCAACCAGATTTGGGGTCAACCGGATTTGTGTTCAGGGGGGGGGGGGAAAGGGCAAGGTTTGCGCGCGGGCGTGATAAATGTGGATTCTATGGCCTGCACCTCTCACTGGCTATGGAAGTGGATTCTGGTGAGTGACCCCCAATGTTGACCCAGGATTTGGGTTCAACCGGTGATATTTTCATGGGGAACACTTCCCCTCCAAAAGTGGTCTGAATCCAACCACTACAAAGGGGACAATTCCCAATCAACATCACCAGGAGAGAAATTAACCCGGGATACCCCTAGTACCCTGCTGTTCACGCGGCAACATGGAACCCACCGGAGGGACCAAGCGACTCCTTGGGACGACAAGCTTCGCACAAATGATTTGAGCTCCCGACGCTTGTTTTGTTCAAGCTGACTCTAGCATTTGGGGCTTCAGCAGTGATGCTCACCAATCCCACATCTTGGACATTGCTTGGAGAGTGAATTTGTGATACCGCCCGAAGTTCCAAAGATATCTCTTGACACATTCTCACCAGCGACCGTGACAAAAACCTGCTCTGGGTCCCTAAGAACACCCCCAGGGCACTACCATCAGCAAGCATCCATCTACACGTGGATGCTTTACCCTCCCAGCCATAAAAATGTGGGGTCCCAACGTCCGGGGGCGAACCACCTGTAAACCAGAAGAAGTGGAACTAAGATACAGGCACCAACATTCTAAGATACCAAGATTTAGTTTTGTTTGCCAGGCATCCCACCTCTCATTCCCTAAGGGTCCCTCTTGCATCCCCCCTGTCTTGACTACTTGGCGGGCTACCTGGAGCAGCAGTTCACAGGGAGGGAGGGAGGGAGGGAGGGTTTAAACATAGGCACCGCTGAAAAGCGGGTAGCGCTGAAAAGCGCACCATTTTTTCTGGGCACATGGTAAAGATGACCAAGCAGGCCTGGCCAGAGAGGGAGGATGGTCATGGGGCACTTTAGCCTGCACCAAGACTGCAATATTCAATGGCCTAGTGGTCAATATATATCCCTGCTTTGCTTCAGAACTGTAACAACTGCAAAGCACTATGCATAGAGGGCACAGCCATTGAGAAAATGCATGTGGGGCTACGTGTGCTGACCATGACCCTAAGTTTCATGCCCTGTTGCACACCCGTGCACCAAACCACACTGCAGCCACAATGTGTTTGCACACAGACGCTTGCAGCCAAAGAAGTTGCCATTTGACTGTTTGGGGCAGCTGGAGCGGAGCCTGCTGCAAGCTAAGGTGCAGACACTAAGGCCCAGGCATCTAAGGCCCTCACTTCAGGGTTACACAGGCCTGGCAGGCAAAGAGGCAATGTTGCCACTCACTAGGGCGCAGTCACATTGTGGGGTTGTAAGCCTGCCAAGGCATGGACTCCATGCCTTGGATTTTCCTATCACTGTAGGGGTTGGGAACAAGTAAGACAAAGGCCAGAGGCTTAAAGGATGTTCAAGGCAAGTTTTCGCAGTTCACCCCAGCCCTTGTCAGACACTAGGGCCCCACTGACTTTTGAAGGTGTTGACCGATTGGAGGCTGGGGTTCTGCCAGCCAATGTTGCACTTTCGCCAGGACAACTGTTCAGCTTTGATGCTCCTTGATGGGATTGTCAAATTTGAACACCAATTACACACTAAACATTAATGCCAGAAACCTTGAAGACATCATGCAAGGGGGAGGGCAAACCTTCAATCAACCAAGTGGCGCAAAACATCTAATTTCAAAACAGCTCCATTGGGCAGGAAATTCGTTCAGCACCAGACCAATAAATGCTCCAGTCCCCCTCCCTGCCCCCCAGCTGCAAGCCATGCGCGTCAGCCCCAAAGCCCCAAGTGCATGTGCTGCATCGGTTGACCCTGATGAGTGCTGCCCGCAGGTGGGCTCTTCAATTGCAACGCAAGGAGAAGCCCATTGATAACACAGCGCAAACAGACATGTACACAGTGACCTAAACAGGCGCAACTGAGCTGCTCAGCAAAGGCCACGCACGGCACATGCAACCACACATGGGTAACACACACACACACAAACACCCACCGCTACACAAGCTTTTTTCCAGAATGGGTAAGCCAAATTTCAAGCTGTACCACAGAGCCTGTAGGCCCATACAATGCCTTCACTGTGGGCATCTCAGGCTTCTTTGGCATTTTGATGGCTGGCTCTGGAAGAAATAACATCATAGCTGCTCCATACAAACTCTGTCATGACCCTGTCCCGTCTGCATTTCTCAATGCTCTTCACCTCCCAGCACTCCTCGCAATCAAACGGAACTGCTGCCGAGGCACTCCTTTACAAAGGCCACGGCATATGCAGAGCTGCTGTCGTAGACCAGCTGCAGCCTGGGATTGGCTGCTCCAAGTCGCGTCCCTGCCCTTCTTGATCTTCTCAGTCTCTTGCTCAGCCTTGGCGCGGAGGCACGTTTCCTCCACATGGATGTTTAACAGCTGGCGGAGTGCAGAGTTTCAACTCATTTCCATGTTCTTCAGGATGAATTTTCTTTGTTAAGTGCAGCCTCCTCTTGTAGCCATGACAACCTTCAGATGTTCTGGCTTACCTTTTTGGGGCCACCGAAAACCATCTGTTGGGGCATTGCCTGCAAGCTGTCTGGACTGCAAGCCTGCTGGCCTGCATGTGCTGTGCTGTGAGCCAAAAACTCATGGCAGTTCACATTGGGCATGCAAAGGTGCCCACCCACGGCAGGCACATCATTCCACTGGCTGGCCATTCGTTCAACATTATCATTTCGGTATGCGCACACAATTACCCAGTACAGTAGCAGGCTCAACAAGACAACAATTTCCTCTCAAACTGACATCCTCACAGCCGACCAGCAGATTGGCTTCCCCAAAGCACCTGGGCATGGCTGAGCGCAGAAGACACAACTTTTCAAGGATACCCAAAGGCTAGACACAACTGGCAGACAGCCCACAGACACCACAGCTTCAAGAATCCAGGGGTTGTCTCTTTGTGGCAAAAATATAATGAATCGAGCTTCACAATGTTAAACAGTCACCCCCTCAAAATAGCAGTGTGTCACACATTACAGTGGCACGCAAGTCCGGCCCCTCACCTGGTGCGCCCATGGTGGGTGTCTACTTCAAAGCATGGCAGCTGTCATTAAAGGCATCCTGGAACTGCTTTTTGGGTTGTTACTCTCTTTGGTTTTGCCTGACCAGCATCATTGCATTCACAATTTTGGATGGGCCATTTCTCCAAGTGCAGGCAGTGCTGAGCCACTCCAAGGCCAACACACATGCCTTCACTTTGGGGAAAGAACTTCAAAAGAACGAGTGCGGGCATTTTCCCCTGGCAAGCCTTGGATTTTGGGTGGACCATGCCATGGATGCCCCATGCCATGGATGCCATGGCATGGACAGGGCTGTTGGGATTTTGGGCACCTTCCAAACCCTGAAAAATTGGCGCACACACACACAAAGCCCAGGGTTATGGACATGAAAGCAGCCACTGAGGCCATGGCAATCTGGAGACATCACCGCTCAGCAAAAATATCGCATGGCTATCAAAAGAAGTAGGCAGCAAACTGCGACGCAGTAGTGGAGACATGCGATGTCCCAGGACAAGTTCCTCACCAAAAGCCTGGTCTCATGCAACTCCTCTTGGGTGGCCTCAAGGGTGCGCCTCATGGGTCCAAGGCAGGTCTGAAGCTCTGCCTGCAGGTCTGCAAGCCTTCCAAGTGCCTCCTGCAGGTCTGCAAGCCTTCCAAGTGCCTCCTGAAGCTCAGGTGTGCAGGAGCTGTTCATGGCTCGAAGCAACAGGAAAAAGGGCCACCTAGCACACTGTGTGCTTGAGCAGAGGGGGCTCAGGAGGCCTGATACGCCAACGCAGCACATGGCAAAGACCACCTGTGGCTAGCTGCGCAAGGTAAACATGCAAGGATGGCCGCCCCACAGCCAAGGAGGGAACAGGGGCTTGATGTGGGAACCTGGCTGCAAATGCAAGAAATCCCACGCGTGCAGCCCAAGTTGGTCTTGAGGACCATGAACTGCCAAAGAGCCCTAATGACACAGGGGTGGGGGCACAAAAGTTAACTTACACGCTTGCGAAACCGGGTGTGCAAACGCATGGATTGGCCAGGCGCAAACTTGTCTCCCACAGGCTAGGGCAAAAGGTCAGCAACGGGGCCAAAACTGGACCACTCCTGTGTAGATGAGTTGGCCTGGAAAATGCTGCTTATTGGACAAGGCATGGGCTTTGCCTCATGGAAAAATCCCATGGTGTCAGGTGACTATCATCAATTTACCATTGCGAGCTCAAACCATCCCTCCCTGATCCCTGCCAGCCTGGCATCAGATCATCCTGCCAGCCTGCAAGCCTGCAAGCCAGTTCTTCTTCACTTGGCCACATCCTTGGCACACTCGGCATCACCCTCAGCCTCCAAAGCAGCGCCATCTTCCAAGTTGGTGGCCACAGCTCCCTGCTCTTCAATCCAGCAGTGATTGGGGTGCTGGTCTTGCTGCCAGTAGGTGTCATCTACATCAGAAAAGTCGCCCAGCTGGAGGGTTTGGGTGCGCTGCCTCTTCCCCTGCCTGGCAAAGTAAGATGGTGCAGCAGCATCTGCTCTTGGAATGTCTTTGGCTGCCACAGAGAGCTCAGTGCTTGAAGGCTGGCTCTGGGCTGACTGAAGGATCTCAGCCTCCTCCAGAGCTTCATGCAGCGTCTCCATGCGACGCACCCTTGCCATGGCAACGGAGTGCCTGCAGGCTACTCTACAAGTGCAAGCTGCAAGGTGGTGGACTGTGACTGTGGCTATGTTGAATCATGCATGTGTGACAATGAGTAAACATTCACAGGCCTGGTGGCCTGCAAGCTTAGCTTGAACACTCTGCACCAATCACATCACGCATTACTGGACCATGCGCTGCACACTCCGGTGCAGTATCCTGTCAAGCTCTTCACATGACATGACATCTGTGCGGTGCTGCTCCCTGCATTGCGGATCACCCAAATGTGTCTGTGAACAAGCCCAAAATGCTGCCAGTACTCATTGGCAGCCGGCTTTTCAATGCAGCGCAAGACTGCAAGCCTGCATGCATGTGACCTACATATTTGCAGCTCAAGCCTGCATGTCTGTGCAGGATCTCAGAGCTTGGCAATGACATCCTTTGGCAGGGAGCTTGTCGCCTTCATGCATGCCTGTGGCAGCATGCCCTTGAACTTGTTCGCCTGGTCATCATACTCCAACGCAAACACCATCTCTACATGGGTGAGGTTGGCAAGGTTCACGTACCAGGAGAGCTTGGCTGGGGTGATCTCAGCAGGGGGGAACTCGCCTCCCTCAGTTGGCTCCAGAATAGTTGGTTTCAAGCATGCTGCCTCCAGGGCATGCACCTTCCAGTTGACCTTGCCCTGCTCTGTCACAGCCTCAACTTTGTGAAGGTGGATCTGGCACTGTGGCAATGAGGCTGCAGTCATGGCTTTCAAGACCTCCTGCAAAGGCACTGGGCTGCCAAGGAAGCCTGCCAAAGATGATGGCAAGGTCTTGCCTGATTTGGGTCGCAGGAGCACCTTGGAACTCTCGGTCAGCTTGTACGGAATCATGCCGCCTCCCTGCTCCAGCAGGGTTGAGGCCTCTGAGCCTGTCTTGAAGAGGCCATGGATGGGGAAGAGCACACCGCTCAAGGTGGTCTCCGCCAGGCCCTTCACATAGACATCGCCCATCTTGGAGACATAGAGCTCCCACGTGCCCATGCCCGGTGGATTGCAACGGCCCATGCCCTTCAACTGCTCCGGCTTCAAGCCAGACTCAAGCTTCACCTCTGCCCTGGAGACCTTCTCCAACCTAAGGGTGCAAACAGGCAATGCCATGAGCCAACGCATGTGCCCTGCAAAAGCTTCTCTTGCAAGCTGAAAAGTACTTATCTGCTAACCAAGGAGCTGTTCCACAGGAATGTCTGCCTCTCGCTTGTTGCGGACAGTGCCAGCCGGATTGAACTCGTCATTGTGCTGCTTCACAATGTCAGCCCATGCCAGCCCTGACCAGACTTCACTGCTTGGCAAAGGCATCTTCTGAAGTGATTATTTCAAGAAGAACAACCAAATTTGGTTGTCTTTGGCATGTGAGCTCAAGCTCTGGTTTGTCCAGCTGGGACCATAGGACTTGTCTTACAGACATGGGGGCATGTCCCATTCTTAGCCACAATCTAGCTTCCACAATTGCGCTTGGCCTGCTAAGTAATGTAAGGCCAGGTCTGTAAATCTTTCATCTCATACAATCCAATCTTTGCAAGATTCAGACTGGCAACCTTAAACTCAAATAAACTAAAGATGTAAATCCGCAGGATCAACACAGTATTTGGTAGTCTTTTCAGCTTCCAGTGCCTGAAGAGATTTGTCAGCAGCAAATCATAAAAGAAGAGCATAGCCACCTTGTAGTGCTGGCAGCAACGTCTGCATCGGTTGAGTGTACGGTCTTGTCTAGATGCAAGTCTTCCAGAAATTCAGCATTATCAATCTTTGCATGACATTCAGCAGGCCCGGGACAGCCTTGCGCTTCAGCAATGTGGATGAGCCAAAGATGTTTTTTGCAAGTTATCTGCAACTGTGGCAGAGACCACCACCCACACCTGCAGGCCCAGGTCTCTCTCATCAGAGTACATGGTTTGCTCATTGAAGAGCGCCGTGCGCCTGAAAGCTTTGATGCTCTCACAGGTCTCAAGTTCAGCCCTCCACAAGGCTTGGTGCCTGGCCACGGACTCTTCCCGCAAGGCCTTCCCTGCATTCTTTGTTCCATGCCCCTGCCCATGTTCTGGCTGGTTGGGAGGGAGGACCGCACACATTGAAATGTCTGCCCGTTGGGATTCGTATCCCGGAGCCCCGTTTTGCATCAAGCAGCCTGAGAGAAAAGGTTGCAGCCCCTGACAAGGGTTATGAGCCCAAAGCCTTGAGGCCGCGCCGCGCCAATGGATGCGGGCATGAGGCGGCGGAGGTCGCAGAGCATGGACCCGGGAGTCTTGGTGGCCGAGCCGGACGGCGAGGTGCAAGAAGAAGGACACCCGGGAGATGCTGGGAGGGTGGAGGTAAATCCTTTCTGGAGCTCGCGGGCGGTGGGGGAGGCGGAGTTGAACGCCATGAGGCCTGCTGGGTTGCCCAAGGTCCCGGACACCGTAAGCGCGCAGAAGGTCAGGAAGGAGACGGACGATGAGGCGGGTGCCGGAGACGCTCCTGCGGGAGATCTTCCAGGGCGAGGAGTTGGTAGCCACCCGGAAGCTGCTGGGAGAACCAGGAATGAGGAGTTCTGGAGTGAAGTCAAAAGGGACTTGATCGCGGACCTGGAGAATGCTGGAGCGGCGGAGGTAGCCAACGGTGGAGAACAGGATCCGCGGGAAGGAAGGCGAGGTCAACCAGCTCTACTACATGGTTATGGTAGGGAGCCGCATCAAGGAGCTGATCCGCTGCCGGGTGATGGACGTGGATCGTCAGCAGATGGCCCGGGGAGACCTGGGTTGATGCGGGGGAGATCAATGGAAAGAGAAGGAGGAGCTCGGAATCTGGAGGTGGGTCCCCCACGAGCCCAACGGCCAGGTGAGGAACGGGGAGATGGACCAGTTCCGAGGCCGAGTGATGCGAGGGATTGGCGTGGTGGTGGAGGTCGGGAACCACGGGAACCACTACGTGAGCAGCGACCCCTACTACCAGGTGAAGGTCAAGTTCATCGGCAAGATCAGTTTGGACTGGAATGGGATGTAGCGGTGAGGAGGTCTGGAATCCTTGGCGCCGGAGGACAGAAGGAGGCGGAAACGGATGGATCCGGTAGAGACGCATCAAGGAGGTGGACCTGGGCCGGACACGGGTTGGACCTGGACTGGGTCTGGAGTGATGAACATAAGATGTGGGTTCCTGAACGAGCCCAACGTGCAGACCAAGATGATGAACTGATCGGGGAGATGGACTAATTGGCCGGGCAACACCGGCACAGCATGATGCCTATGTAAAAGCGCGCGAGTGGATCGATGCCTCGATCGCCATGATCAAGCCGGGTGTCTCCACGGACAAGGTGGCCGAGGTCTGGCCGAAAGCGGAAGAATTCGGCTTTCCGAACGAAGATGCTGCCTTCGGCCTGCAATTCGGTCACGGCCTGGGTTTGGCCTTGCACGAACGTCCGATCATCTCCCGGGCCATTTCCCTTGATCATCCGATGGAAATCAAGACCGGCATGGTGTTCGCGCTGGAAACCTACTGCCCTGCCGCCGACGGCTATTCTGCTGCCCGTATCGAAGAAGAAGTGGTCGTGACCGACCTGGGTGTCGAAGTCATCAGCCTGTTCCCGGCAGAGGAACTCCCGATCGCGAACCGGTACTGACTTCCCCAACTTGCCCGGCCCTCCAGGGGCCGGGTCCTTTTCTAGGGACAAAGACATGAGTGCTGCCAAGAACAGGCACAACACGGAAGATTACCTGCAGATGTACAGGCAAATGGTTCGTATCCGCGCCTTTGAAGACAATGCGAACCAGTTGTATCTCTCCGCCAGGATGCCCGGCCTGACCCATATGTATTCCGGGCAGGAAGCGGTGGCCGTCGGCATTTGCGAAGCCTTGACCGATGAGGATCGCATCACATCGACACACCGCGGGCACGGTCATTGCGTTGCCAAGGGCGCAGACCTCAAGACGATGTTCTGCGAATTGCTGGGCAAGGCAGAAGGCTACTGCCGCGGCAAGGGCGGATCGATGCACATTGCAGACCAGTCCCATGGAAATCTCGGCGCCAACGCCATCGTGGGCGGATCCATGGGCATTGCCACGGGCGCTGCGCTTTCGGCCAAACGTTTGGGCAGGGAGTTTGTGACGGTCTGCTTCTTCGGGGACGGCGCCACTGCCCAGGGTCTCTGGTACGAAGTGATGAACATGGCTGCACTCTGGCGGCTGCCGGTCATTTATGCGTGTGAAAACAATGGCTACAGCGAATACACCCGAACCGAGGAAATCGCGGCGGGTTCGCTGATCGCGCGTGCGCAGGCATTCGGTATCGAAGCCTTTCAGGTCGACGGACAGGACGTGCTTGCGGTGAACGAGCTGACACAACAGCTCGTCGGTCGTTGCCGAAAGGGAGAAGGCCCGTTCTTCATCGAGCTGGACACCTACCGCTATCACGGTCACCACGTTGGAGACATCAATCGCGACTACTACCGCTCCAGGGACGAGGAAGCCGAATGGAAGAAGCTCCGCGATCCGATCACGAATTTCGGCAAATGGCTGATCGACCAGAAGATCATGTCCGCAGACGAGTTGGTGGCGATCGACGAAGAAATAAGCGCTGACGCACAGGCAGCGGTCCAATACGCGCTGGACGCACCTTATCCCGACGTCAACGAGGTCGACATGCATGTCTTTTCCGGTGTCGACCACGCACTGGAATATACAGGAGGAGCGCACCGATGACCCGCGAAATCACTCTCTCCAAAGCGGTCAACGAGGCGATCGCTGAAGAAATGCGTCGCGACGCATCTGTCATCCTGCTTGGCGAAGATGTTGCCGAAGCCGGAACGCCATTCAAGGTCCTTTCGGGACTGGTGGAGGAATTCGGGACCGACAGGGTCATCGACACGCCGATATCAGAGCCGGGTTTCATGGGCATTGCTGTCGGAGCCGCCATGACGGGCTTGCGGCCGGTGGTCGATCTCATGTTCGGAGATTTTTTGTATCTGGTCATGGATCAACTCTGCAATCAGGCGGCAAAGACCCACTACATGTCAGGTGGCAAGCTGACGGTTCCCCTTGTTCTCAGGACGAATATGGGTGCGACACGGCGCTCCGCAGCTCAGCACAGCCAATCCCTGCAGGCTCTGGTCGCGCACATTCCCGGACTGAAAGTCGCCATGCCGTCGTCGGCCTATGAGGCCAAGGGCCTGCTGAAAACGGCCATTCGGGACGACAATCCGGTCGTGATCTTCGAAGACAAGCTCATGTACCAGGACAAGGCGCCCGTGCCGGAAGAAGAATACCTTATCCCTTTCGGAAAGGCGCATATCAAACGCGAAGGTCGTGATGTGACGCTGGTCGCAACGTCCTCAATGGTGCAGGTTGCGGAAGAAGCTGCCGAAGCGCTGGCCGGGGACGGGATCAGCGCCGAGGTCATAGATCCTCGGACGATCGTTCCACTGGATGAACAAACGATCCTGAATTCGGTCCGAAAGACCTCCCGCGCCATCGTGATCGATGAGGGTCATCAAAGTTACGGTGTGACAGCGGAAATCGCTGCACGGATCGGAGAAAAGGCTTTCTATCATCTGGACGCCCCGGTGATCCGGATGGGCGCAATGGATGTACCGGTTCCCTTCTCGCCTGCCCTTGAGGATCTGACGGTGCCCAATGCCGCCGGCGTTGCCGAGAACGCACGCAGGATCTGCCGCGGAGAGTTGATCCATGCCGCATGAGGTCATCATGCCTGCCCTCGGCATGGCCCAGGACACCGGGCTCCTGGTCGGCTGGCTCAAGCAACCCGGTGAAGCGGTAAACGCCGATGATGTTCTCTTCGAGGTCGAAACCGACAAGAGCACCATGGAGGTCAATGCCGGTTTCGACGGTTTTATCGCCAAACTTCTGGCTGAAGCCGGCCAGGAAGTGCCCGTCGGCGAAACCATTGCCGTCATTAGCGCAGAACAACCCGACCTAACGGCGGTAGAGGAAGAAAGTTCCGGGCCGATTGTTCCTGACAAGGCTGCCGGCAACACGCGCGTCGAGGAAGCACCGGGGGCATCAGACGGTCTCAAATCCGCGAGGTTGCCGGAAAAGGCACCAATCGCCATTCCGCGAAGCGAGGGGAAAATTCTGGCTTCGCCCAAGGCGCGGCGGCTCGCCGGAGAAATGGATCTGGACCTCAATCGCCTTGTCGAGGCAGGCCATGTTCAACCCTTCCACGTGAAGGACCTGGAAACGCTGAAAACGCTGCCGCCAACCGGAACCGCGGCATCGGGCCCCCACACGGTACGGCGCCTCGTTGCCGAAACCGGGGACGACGACGCCTTCGCCGATTTTGCAGGTTGGGCGGCAACCACCGGGGCCTGTCAGGATCAAGGGGCACTGCTTGCAGGATTTGCCGCGCTAAGTCTGGGACGTTTGCCGGCAAACGTTGCTGTCGATCGTGCAGGTGACCGGACGATCTATGCGGTTCCCTCGACCTGGCTGGGTCAGGTCGCCGCTGCGGAGAGTAGCAAGCCCTTCGATCTTCATGTGCGCGACTTGCGTTTCACCAGGATCAGCTCCGTTGAACTTGGCGCTGAGGATTGCCCGACAATCAGCATTTCACGCGCGGGACGCGGCCTGCGCATGACACTTGAAACTGCGGGTCATCGTCTCACCGCAGAAGAGGCTGTGAACCTGCTTTCCAATTTCGCGGGACGGATGGAGCAACCGCTCCGCCACCTGCTTTGACCCGTGGGGTGCATCATGGACTTTACCGACCTTTATATCGATGGCGCCTGGCGACAGGGAGCAAGGGGCGAGCGTTTCGACGTCATCAATCCGGCAACCGAAGGCGTGCTTGCGTCCGTTGCATCGGCGGACATCGAGGATGCAGACCTCGCCTTGGACGCAGCCGAGCAGGCCATGAGGGACTGGGCGGCCAGGACACCACGGCAGCGTTCTGAAGTCCTGCGCAAGGCCTGGGAGCTGATGACCGCGCGCCTGGACGACTTTGCGCGCCTGATCACTCTTGAAAACGGCAAGGCACGTGCGGATGCCATGGGCGAAGCGGCCTATGCAGCGGAGTTTTTCCGCTGGTTTGCCGAGGAAGCCGTCCGCGCAGATGGCCTGATCACGACTGCCCCGGCGTCCGGGGCACGCATCATCGTGCAGCACAAACCCGCCGGTCTGGCTGTTCTGGTAACACCTTGGAACTATCCGGCCGCAATGGGCACCCGGAAAATCGCACCTGCCCTCGCCGCCGGATGCGCGGTCATCATCAAGCCGGCCTCGGAAACCCCGCTTACAATGCTTGCATTGATGCCGTTGCTGGAGGAGGCAGGCGTGCCCCCCGGGCTGGTCAATGTCCTGCCGTCAAAGCGCACGGGTGCGCTGGTCGATCACATGTTGCATGACCCGCGTGTGCGCGTCGTATCCTTCACCGGATCGACGGCGGTTGGACGCAAGCTGCTTCATACTGCGGCCGACCAGGTTCTCAAGCCGGCAATGGAACTCGGAGGAAACGCGCCGCTGATCGTCTTCGACGATGCCGATCTTGACGTTGCCCTGGAAGGCGCAATGCTCGCCAAGATGCGCAATCTGGGAGAAGCCTGCACCGCGGCCAACCGCATCTATCTGCATGAGGCAATCGCAGAAGAATTCACCCGCCGGATGGCAGAAGCCATGGGAAAATTGAAAGTCGGTGACGGCACGGATCCTTCCGTCGATGTCGGGCCACTCGTCAATGCTGAAACACGCGACAAGGTTGCAGACTTTGTCGCGGACGCCGTGGCAAAGGGTGCGCGCCTCGAAGTCGGGGGCCAGGCTCCCGACGGCAAAGGCTTCTTCTATATGCCGACCGTGCTTTCCAATGTGCCCGAGACGGCCGAGTGCGTTCATGACGAAATCTTCGGCCCTGTGGCCGCTCTCCAGACATTTTCTGACGAAGACGATGTCATTCAGCGTGCAAACGACACGGAGTATGGTCTGGTGGCATATGTATTCACCGGGGACATGAAACGCGGTCTCAAGGTTTGCGAACGCCTCGACTACGGCATGGTCGGTCTCAATCGAGGCCTGGTTTCGGACCCGGCTGCCCCGTTCGGCGGCACCAAGCAATCCGGCCTCGGACGCGAAGGCGGGCATGAAGGCATGCTGGAATTCATGGAAACCCAGTACATTTCTGCTGGCTGGTAGGGGGCAATATGTCTGACATCATCGCCCCACCCTCCGTGAGGGCGCTCGCGCGCCAAAAGGGGATCGATATCGAAGCGCTGGCCAGGGACATCGGCCGAACGTCCATCGCACGCGAGGATCTGGAAGCAGATGGTGCAGCTCCGGCCGCGACGCAGTTTGCGGCCTCCGACAGGTCCTACTGGGACGTTGACCATTCTCAATATGGACCTGTGCGGCAAGAACCAATGAGCCGATTTGCCCAGGTAGCCGCCCGGAATATGGCGGCAGCACAGGCGCTCATTCCGGCCGTGACCCATCACGACCGGGCTGATGTCTCCGTGATAGAGGAATTCCGGAAGGACCTGAAATCCGAAGCCAGGGATCGCGGGCTCAAGCTGACGGCACTTTCCTTTTACGCGAAGGCGCTTGCCAGGGCCTTGCGTGAATTTCCCTGGTTCAACGCATCCCTGAGCTCCGACGGCAAGACCCTTTTTTTGAAGGAATATGTTCACATCGGAATTGCGGTCGATACGAACCATGGTCTCATGGTGCCGGTCCTGCGGGATGTTGACAGCAAGGGTCTCTGGCAGATCGCGCGCGAGATTACCGATCTTGCCGCAAGGTCTCAGGAGCGGAAGGTCCGTCCGGACGAAATGGGCGGAGCCTCAATGACAATCACCAACCTGGGAGGCATCGGCGGCACCGCTTTCACTCCAATCGTCAATCCGCCGGAAGTCGCTATTCTTGGCATCACCCGAACCGAAATCGCCCCTGTCTGGGACGGTGAAGTCTTCCTGCCCGCACCAATGGTTCCGCTGGATCTCAGTTACGATCATCGCGTGATCAACGGAGCGGAAGCCGCGCGGTTCCTGACATACTACGCTGGTCTTCTCAAGGATCCGAGACGCATGTTGGTCTGAAGATCGGTCAAATGAGCAAGGGTAATGAAAAGAGGCGGAAGCGATTCAACCCGCTGCACCAGCACCGCATTGAATCGCTTCCAATAACCTGATCGGCGTTCTTCCCCTGCGATACCAACTCATCGACGATGCAAAGCGCCGGATATCCCGATTTCAGTGCTGGATCTAGAATTCACACACCGATGACACACCGCCGGCTGGGTTCGGCGGACAACAGGCTCAAGCGGCGAACAGGCGCTCGATGGGCAGTTCTGCTGCCTCTTTTTCAGGGCGAGACAGATAAAATTCGGCAAGGAGTTCACCATCAGCTTCCTTCCCGGTCGCATCGATTCCCTCGTCGCTCAGCCGCGCCAAAACCTGGTCGCGTTCTTCCGTCGATGCGAAGTCGCGTTGAACGTAGGTCTGGCCTTCATATTTCTCCGTGACGTAGCCAAATCGCGAGAGAGACTCCTCGATCGTGTCAAACGGAAACATCCGCAGCACAAAATTTGCGATCCAGGGTTGGCGTCCGCGGGTGATCGTCGGCAGCAGGTGATCGAAGCTCTTTTCCGTGATGTAGCCAACGCACCCCGTCGACGTTACCAGATCGACAGCGGCCAATTCTTCTTCTGCCGATGCCGGTACCGGTTGAGCTTCCAGGTTGCAGGTCAGGCCTTTGTCCAGGAGACCTATGTCTTCTGCAAAGGAGACCGCGTTTTCTGCCACATCAAGTCCAATGACTTCAATGGCTTCAGGACCATCGAGGTTGGCGAAAAAACGCTTGTGATACTCTACGTTTTCCTTCGGCGTTTCGTCCGTAGTTCTTTTCTGACCCCAGTGTTGATAGAGCTCTGTCATCGACAAGTCGTGCTTGAGAATAGCCGAATTGACGCCATAGGAGCAGCCCAGATCCAGAAGTTTGACGGCGCCCTCCTGCCGTTGCTGCAGGTGATCGATCAGCTTTTGAAAAACCGGCTTGGCTTCGTTGGGAATTGCATAGCCGAGTTTTTTCAATTCACGAAAATAGGGCCTCGGGTCAGCCTGATCATAGATGTTGTCCATGCAGGCCTTGGCTTCATTGATCTCGTTGAAATCGGAATTGCTCGTCATCTACTCACTCCATGGATTGCCCGCAGAAACACCCTGCGACACTGCGAATGCCGCGGGTGTTCTCTGCAAATTCAGGTTTGAATTTCACTCGGCCGCGTCGGCGCGCGCGCCAAAATGAAGTGCCAGATCCTGCGCCAGGTCTGTCCGCTCCCAGCCAAATCCGCCGTCTTCATCGGGAGAGCGGCCGAAATGGCCGTAGGCTGCAGTGCGCGCATAAATCGGTTTCGACAGGCCGAGATGATCACGAATGCCGCGTGGGGTCAGACGAACCGTCTCTCGCAGGACCTTTGCAAGTTCTCTCTCGTCGACCTTTCCGGTGCCGTGCGTATCAACGTAAACGGCAACCGGGTCGGGAACACCGATTGCGTAGGCAAGCTGGATCAGGCAGCGGTCCGCCAGGTTGGCGGCAACCACGTTTTTCGCCAGGTATCGAGCGGCATATGCCGCCGACCGGTCCACTTTGGTCGGATCTTTTCCGGAAAAGCACCCCCACCGTGGGGAGCCGCGCCGCCATAGGTATCGACAATGATCTTGCGGCCCGTCAGGCCGGCATCGCCGTCAGGCCCGCCGATCACGAACCGTCCGGTCGGATTGATGAATATTCGATCCTGAGGAACGCTCCAGCCGACCGGCAGTGCATGCAGAATGAACGGCAACACCGCATCGCGAACATCATCCTGGCTGACATCTTCACCATGCTGTGTGGAGACGACGACCGCATCGATCCCGACCGGGCGACCGTTTTCGTATTTTAGCGTCAGCTGGCTTTTAGAATCCGGACCTAGACGCGTTTCTTTCCCGTTTTTTCGTGCTTCGGCCATTGAGCGCAAAATGTTATGGGACAGCAGAATTGGTGCTGGCATGAGTTCTTCGGTCTCGTTACAGGCATATCCGAACATGATGCCCTGATCGCCTGCCCCCTCTTCACCCTTACTGCCTTCATCCACGCCCATGGCAATGTCTGCGGATTGCTGGTGCAATCTGTTGACGACTTCCAGCGTCTGCCAGTGAAATCCGTCCTGCTCGTAACCGATGTCCCGGACCGCATCTCGTACAAGCTGCTCAACGTCCTTCAACACGTTTTCAGGTCCGCGCACCTCGCCGGCTACCGTCACGTGATTTGTCGTCGTCAGTGTCTCGCAGGCGACGCGGGCATGCGGATCAGCGGCGAGAAACGCATCAAGAATAGTATCGGAAATACGGTCGCATACTTTGTCGGGATGACCTTCTGACACGGATTCACTGGTAAAAAGCCATGTTCTACTGCTCATTAGTCTTCCTTTTTCAGTTTAAAAGTACCTGTGAAAGGCAATGGTTCAGGCGCAATACGGCTCACGTCCCGGAACGTTGTCCGTTCCGGAGCCAAAGAGACCTGATTGCGAAAAACCTGTTGCTCCGAACGCACGAACCCGACCCAATCGAGAAAGACCCGAACGGCTCTTCTGGAATTCCTCGCTGGATGCGCTTGCGATTACCGGTGGGTGCAAACCAGGTGGACTGTTTGCGTAACCCGGAATAAAGGCGCTCTTTACTTTCGTGTCATGCGATGCGTTCAACAAATTTCATTCGGATTTCGTCGACGATTGCCCTGGCTGCGTGGCCCCGATCTCCTATTTTGAAATCCGAATGTACGGCGCAGTGCAAGACGCATACGCGTTGGCAAACCGCCTGCGTGGCAGGTGGCTTCAAACGGATCTTTTCAGCATTGCGTCCGGCCAGAAGTGCATGGCAAATGCACGGAGTGGAAAGATGCCCTGAGATAGGGCCATAGCCGGACCTGGAGGCACGATGCGCACATAGGCAGAGCAGGAGGCCCCGGCCAGCTGCGGCGAGAGATTCAATCTCTGTACTTGCAGCTTTCAGTTCGCACGCATCTTGGCGCCAAATTCTGCGCGGACATTAACAAGCTGAGGGTGCATTGCAACAGCCGCCCCTCAACTTATGCTGACAAAATTGACAATTCTGCACGTAACCATATGAAAAGAATAACATAATTTTTTTAAGAAACTTTTGTTCGAACCGCAAAACGTCAAACAACAACCCCAAATGGCGTAACTCCGTGTCGGCGAATAGGCCAGGAAATCATGATCTGCGCAAACCAACTTCGACTGATTTCCAGGATAACCGTCCAGACGGTTTCCGACCCATACCTGGCGCTTATCTGATCGGTGCCTGCTGTGTCGCAGCTTCCTCAATCCAGTCATTGGCCATCAGTCGTTGTGGACCTCATTGAGGTCGAAATTTTCGGGTCGGGTCCTCTGAAACGCTCCTGAATGTCGCATTCGTAGGATATGAGATCTGCCGCAATGTTTATCGTGCAGGCGAAACTTCATCGAATGGCAGGACATGACATCTCCAACCCCTCCCACGTCCGCAGCGGATGCTCACAAATATGGTGTGCTTTTCGTCTTTGCGGCAGGGGTTCTGTGGTCAACGGTCGGTCTTGGCATTCGCATGATGGAAGAAGCCGTCGTCTGGCAAATTTTGCTCTACCGGTCAATCAGCATGTCGCTGTTTCTCTACGTGGTCATTCGGGTGCGGTCGGGCGAAAGCCCCTTTGTCCAGGTTCGCCGCCTCGGCTTTCCTTCAGTTATCGCCGGTCTTTCACTGGTTGCAGCCTACTCCGGTGGGATCTACTCGATCCAGAATACCTCGGTCGCGAACGCAATGCTGCTTTTTGCAACGGCACCCTTCATGGCTGCGGTCCTGGGCTGGATAGTCTTGCGTGAGCCTGTGCGCGTGGCAACCTGGGTTGCAATCGCCGTTGCCATTGGCGGGATCGCAATCATGGTTGCCGACCAGTCAGGCAGCATCGTCCTGAAAGGCAGCCTTGCCGCGCTCGGGTCCGCATTTGGCTTCGCTGTCTTCACCGTGGCCTTGCGATGGGGACGAACCGGCGAAATGCTCCCATCTGTGTTCCTGTCAGGTCTGTTCGCTGCCTTCGTCACATATGGAATTTGCCAATTGTCGGGGCTGTCTGTCTCTCTCGGCATTCGCGACGGCGCAATATCCATGGGCATGGGCGTTTTCCAGGTCGGGGCCGGATTGATCCTCTACACGCTTGGATCGCGTAGCCTCCCCGCGGCAGAGCTTGCCCTGCTCTCACTTGCCGAGGTTTTGCTTGGCCCGGTTTGGGTCTGGCTTTTCCTTGGTGAGACAGCAAGCCCGAACACGCTGATTGGCGGTACCGTGCTGCTTGCCGCGATTGCCGGAAACGCAATCTCCGGCAAGCGTCGCAAACCTCCGCCAATCATTGCACCTTAGGGTGACCGTGAACGCATCTAACGATGGATGAGTGGTCCAGTTTGATGGCGTCAACGCTACCATGCAATCTGGCCAAGAACTCTTTTGGCGATATGATTTTGCCAGATATCCTAGCTGACCAGTTGCTCTGCAAACCGAGTTGCAGCGGCAACTCCGTCGATAACAGGAATTTCGAATTGTCTTGAAAGGTCTGCGGCAAGATCAGCCATGCCCGCGCAACCGAGAGCAATTGCACCAACGTCATCTTCCTTGATCGCCAGATTGATTTCCGCTTCAATCCGATGACGCGCCGGGCTTTCAGGGTCTTCCAGCTCCAAGACAGGTACATTGGAAGCACGAACCTTTGCGCACCGCCTGGCAAGGCCGATGAGATCGAGGTTCTTTTCCAGAACCGGCACGGAAACCGGTAGTGTCGTGACAACGGAAAACCGCTCTGCATACAGGCTGGCAGCATGATAGGCCGCTTCGCCGATACCTAGGACAGGTACCGGGCTCTTGCGCTTCAATTCCCAAAGCCCGGTGTCGTCAAAACAGGCGATGATGACGGCGTCGACGCCGCGATGTTCAAGAACATGGTCTTCGAACGTTTTGAAAAGACCCGGCAGTGCATTCCTGCCGTCCTCAGCCCCTTGAATTGCCGAGGGACCGGTCGCGGGATTGACCGCCGTGATTTTCACAGCAGGTCCGGCCGCATGTCGGGCAGCCGCGCCGATTTTTTGCGTCATGGAACTGGTCGTATTCGGATTGATCAGCAGAATGTGCTTTTGCACCATCTTGTCAGCTCTCCTAAACCAGTCCCTGGCCGGCGTCCGAACCATGGCGGGTCTGACGTTTCTTCATCAGCAAAAGGATCAGCAAGAAAACGGCAATCACCCCGAACGAGAAGGCGGTCGTGAGCGTGCCGAGCGCGAAAATCACCGGCGTCGTCACGTTGGTCGTCATGCCGTATATTTCCAGGGGCAACGTATTGTAGCTGCCTGCGGTCAACAGCGTTCTCGCGAATTCGTCATAGGAAAGGGTGAAGCCGAACAGAGCCACCCCGATCAGCATCGGCGCGATGATCGGCAAGACAACGTGCCGGACCGTCTGCCAGGCACTTGCTCCCTGATCCCGCGCGGCTTCTTCATAGGACTTGTCGAAGCGGTTGAAGACCGCGAACATGATCAGAAGTCCGAAGGGCAACGTCCATGTCAGTTGCGCCCCAAATCCGGATGTCGACCAATGCACCGGCAGGCCGGATTGGGAGAAGATCAGCCCCACACCCAGTGAAACCAGGATTGACGGGATCACCAGAGATGTGATGATCAGGTAGAAGATCACGCTGCTGCCGGGAAATTTCTTGCGGAAGGCAAAACCGCCCATCACCGACACGACAACCGTTGTGGTCATCACCATCAGGCCAAGGACAAGCGATCGGCTGAAACTGCCCCAGATATCGCCGACGGCCTGTTGCTCGAACAGTTCGCCGAACCAATGGAACGATGTCCCGCGCATTGGAAAAGTCAGACCGCCTTGCGGCCCCTGGAAGGACAAGATCGCGATGGTGATTGTCGGTCCGTAGAGAAACAGCAGGAACAGCGCAAAGAACGTTGCGAGGACGTAGAAGGACCGCGGTCGTTTTTCCATGGTCAGAGCTCCTTCCGGATGTCAACAAAGCGCAACAGGGTGGCAATGACGATCAGGACTGTAATCAGCAGGATGACCGCCGTTGCGGCCGCTGACGGGTACTGCAGAAGCGCAATGTCATTGGAAATCAGCCGGCCTACATTTGCTTTCTGGCTGCCGGACATGAATCGCACTGTGATGAAGTCGCCCATGACGAGTGTGATCACGAAGATCGACCCGATCATGATCCCCGGCTTCGTGAGCGGGAGAACGACATTGGTGAGGGTTTGAAATCCGCTCGCACCGGCATCATAGGCCGCCTCGATCAAAGACCTGTCGATGCGCATCATCGTGTTGAAAATCGGTACGACCATGAACAATGTGTAGAGATGCACGAACGCCAGAATTACCGAGAAATCGGAAAACAGCAGCCAGTCGAGCGGTTCGTCAACCACACCCAGTGAAATCAGCGTCGAATTGGCAATTCCATTGCGACCCAGGAAGGGAATCCAGGAAATCATCCGGATGATGTTGGAGGTCCAGAAAGGGATCGTGCAGAGTAGAAACAGGACAATCTGCCAGGTCAGAGACCTCACATGAAAAGCCAGGAAATAGGCGATGGTGAAACCGATCCCCAGCGTCAACGCCCAGGTGATCAAGGCGTATTTCACCGTGTTCAAGAAGACAGAATAGGTAACTGGAGACGTCAGCAGGAATTCATAATTGTCGAACACGAATGCCGGGTAGATCGAGAATTCCGTGGCACCCCAGAAACTGACCACCACGATCATGATGATCGGCAGCACCAGGAAGAACGCGAGAACACCGGCCATCGGCAGAGACATGAGCCACCCGGACACGGCATCCGACACCGGTTTTCGGACTTTTGCAGATACACCCGGTTGCAGGCGTGTTTCTTCCTTGCGATCAGTATCGTTTGAAACGGTCAAATCAGTCATGAACGGGAGTGCCCAATGGTTTAGGAAACGTCCAGAGCGAGGCCCTGGACGCCAGTTTCTTGCGATACTTCAAGCGGCGATAAATTCGTTCCACTTGCGAACCATGTACTGGTTCTCGTCCATGACGGCGTTCCAGCACGCCACGGCGCCCATTCGCTCAAGGAAAGCCCCGCCATCGCGGGTGTCACCGGCCTTTGCCAGCACATCTCCGAACGGGCTGGTGATATCGCCGGTTGCTTCCTTGCCTTCGAACCAGTAGCCCCACTCGTTCTCGGACATGAAATTCTTGGAGGTTTCCGGAACGGCCGAATAGTAGCCCTGACGCATCAGGAAGCCGCCAACCCAGCCATCGAGATACCAGTTGATGTATTCATAGGCGGCTTCCAGCTCGAGACCGGACAAGCTCTTGGATAGGCCAATACCGCCGCCCCAGGAGCGATAACCTTCCTTGAGTGGCTGATAGACGCACGGAATACCGCGGGACTTCACCGCGGTAATGGCCGGTGACCACATGGACTGGATGATCACTTCCCCGGAAGCCATCAGGTTGACGCTTTCATCGAAGGTCTTCCAGAAGGCGCGGAACTGGCCGTTTTTCTTGGCTTCGGTGAAGATCGCCATGGTCTTGTCGATCTCTTCACGGGTCATGTTGCCCTTGTCGCCATACTGGACTTCCCCCATGGCTTCACACACCATCGCCGCATCCATGATACCGATGGACGAGATGTCGAGGATCGAAGCCTTTCCCTTGAACTCCGGGTTGAGCAGTTCCGTCCAGCTTTCGATCGGACGGCCGATCAGGTCCGGACGAATGCCCAAGGTGTCGGCGTTGTAGATCGTCGGGATCAGCGTCATCCAGCCAGTTTCTTCAGTCGCAAAACTCTTGCTGTCGGGTCCGTCAACAAAACCGACAGTGTGTGGCGCCGTTCCCTGTGCAATGTCCGACTCCGGCGTCAGCTTGCCACTTTTGAAAATGCCCACGATCTTGTCGTAATTCTTGATTTTGGACGTATCCATCGGCTGCAGGTTGCCAGTCGGCCAAACCTTTTTGCAGATCCAGTATTCGATGTCGGCAATATCGAAACTGTCCGGCTGTGTGGCCGCGCGCTGTGTCACGGCATCAGAATCCAGGGCCGTCATTTCAAGATTGAAACCGAGATCTTCCTTTACCTTCTGCGCAACCTCATTGAGGTTCGAGACGCCCGTTCCGAATTGGCGAAGGGTCACATCCTTGATGTTTTGCGCCCAGATGGTCGGAAACCCGGAAACGGCACCCGAACCGATCGCCGCGCCAGTTGCTGCCGCGCCGCCTTTCAATATGCTCCGCCGGCTAAAACCTTTTTTGCTCACTGTTTTCTCAATCACTTTCAACTCCTGTTCCCCGTGGAAGGTGTCTTGAGCCCCTTGGGTGGGCTGTTTCTGGCGGCGATTACCCCGCCAAGTGGTGGGCATCTTCCGGCTTCCAGCTGAGGAAGACGGTTGAGCCGATCTCGATTGGGTCTTGAAAGAAAAGCCCGTCGGGCAGAGCTGCTGTCAGGTCACTGCCAGCTCCGGTCTCCAGGGCGAGATTGACAGTCGCGCCGAGATATTCGACATCCCGCACCGTGGCAGCGAGGCTGTCGCCGCTCTCCGCCCCGGTCTTTGCGACCTGCAACCGGTCAGTCCGTAGCGCAAAAGGTGCTCCACGGCTTTCCAGGATGTTGTGACCGCCAATGAAACGCGCGACGAACTCCGTCGCGGGACTTTCAAAGACATCCCTCGGAGATCCGGCCTGTTCGATCCGGCCGTTGTTCATGACGATGATGTCGTCGGCGAGCGCAAGCGCTTCGTCCTGGCTGTGGGTCACGTGAATGAACGATATGTCGAGTTCCCGCTGAAGCCTTTTCAGCTCCAGACGCATCTTTATGCGCAAGAAGGGATCAAGCGCCGACAATGGCTCATCAAGCAGAAGAACCGAAGGTTCCGTGATCAAGGCCCGCGCCAGGGCAACCCGCTGCTGTTGCCCGCCGGACAGCTGTTCGGGCAGGCGCGCCGCAAACGCGGCCATATCGACAAGCTCGAGCAACTCGCGCGCCTTCTTCAGGCGTGAAGATTTGTCGACACCTTTCATTTTCTGGGAAAAGGCGACGTTGTCTATGACACTCAAATGTGGAAACAACGCATAGCTTTGGAACATCATTGCCGTGCCGCGGCGGGCCGGTGGCAAGTCGGTGACATTGGATGCACCCAGGAGAATGTCGCCCTCCGACACCACTTCGTGACCGGCGATCATGCGAAGGGTCGAAGACTTGCCACACCCCGAAGGACCAAGCAGGCAGGAATAGGACCCGGCCTGGAAGCGATGCGAGATGGCCTCAACGGCAACCGTCGTCCCATATTTCTTGGTAACGGCAGCGAGTTCGAGATCAAGGGACTTCGCCATTGATGGTGTCTCTCCGAAAGAATTCAATTCCATCGGAATGAGCAATGTCCATGCCAAATATGTTAAGCATTTGTTTTAAAATGAATTATTGTATTTCATCGGCATTTCCGGAACGCCCAACGCCCAACAACTCGCACGATTTTTAATCTGATTGAGTACGTTTTAATCACTAATCGTATACAATATATGTTTGCCGCATCAGGCATCCCCGACTATCATCCTGCAAACACCAGCCCGATAGTTCTCAGCAAAGATGCCCAAACCTATCTCATCTTCAAAGTCCGGCTCGGCCAGATCCCTGCACGAGGTTTTTGCCTTGCCCGCAGGCCGCGCCCTCGACATCTGTCTGAGACTGCAGACAGCAATTTTGGAGCACCGTCTCGCTCCGGGTGTGAAACTTTCCGAAGATGAGGTCGGGGAAATCTATGGCGCCAGCCGCACAGTGGTCCGTGCAGCCCTTCAAGCGCTTGCCCATTCGGGCCTGGTAACAATCGAAAAGAATCGCGGCGCATTTGTCGCCAAACCAACGATCCGGGAGGCGCATGAAGTCTTTCAGGCCCGTGCGCTCATTGAACCTGCCGTGGCCCGCCTTGCAGCTGAATCCATCACCGAAGACGATCTTTCCCGACTTCACAAGCACCTCGAAGCAGAGCACGATGCGCTCCACGCGAGCGACATGGGTCGGGCACTCGCCCTTTCAGGAAGTTTTCACACTGAAATCGCGGAGATTGCGGATCACCGGGTCTTTTCCAGCATGGTGCGGTCGCTGATCTCCAGATCCTCGCTCATCATCGCACTCTACTGGAAGCGGTCCGACACGGCCTGCGAAAGCCATTCGCATCACGCGCTTCTGGATGCGCTGAAAAACCGGGATGGCAGCGCGGCTGAAGAGATCCAGAAGAGCCACATCATCGATCTGCACTCAGGTCTGGATCTGAAGGAAAAACAATCTTTCAAATCCTCCCTCGCAGAAGCCCTGGCCTGACAATTGAACGCATCATCCCCGGCAAGCCAGGTGCGCCTCAACGAAAAGGCCCCCTCATTGACACCGGCTTCGAGCCCTTGAACCGCCAAAGCCATAAATCTGATTTCGATTCCAAAAAGCAGTCATTCCTGCAACCCGCTGCATAATTCTGCCTCCAGCCAATACGGACATTCGGAACGGCTGTCGCCAATGCCCGGCAAGAGCCCGCGCGGCAACTATCCAGGCTTTTTCTGAATGTCCGGAGACCGGACGGGTGAGCTGAATGCGTGGGCGATTTCCCGCTGACCGGCCCTCTCGTTGCCTAACACTGTGCTGGGCCATTCCGTGCGACCGCAGTATCACCCAACCACCCTGGAAGTGGTGGGATCATCTCAGATGGACGAAAAAATGAGACGTGTCGGGTGGGTTTTCTACAGTCATTGGTCATTTCAGGCAGAACATTCGCACACAGGCCTGGCGCCAACCGCACCCGACGAAAGCGACCTCTGGATGTGCGGGCCCGACAGCAACCGGGATCCAATGATCATTCGAACCTGCAATGGATCGTCCTGGACCGGTGCCGGTTTTCATTCCGATCCGACAAGTGCCCAGACGGCATTTGACAACGCGGAGCAGCATTTTTCATCTCTGCCTGCCAATACCGAGGCGTTGTATGCCAACCTGCGACCAATCCGACTTGCTGCGCATATTGGACTTCACTGCCAAGATTGATGAGGTCCGTGCTTGGTATGACACGCTTAACGGCAGCCTGATCAACGGCAACTTTCAGCACCGACTTGCCGATATTGATGGAATGACGTTCTCCATATGGAAGACCGACGCTGCCATGCGGAAGGCGGCCTATGGGGATGGCACACATTGAACCTGTCTCGACGTGCAAAAAATCCGACAAACTTGCTGACCGTACATGCTATTTGCGCAATCGCGTGATGGCGAGCAAAGGCACGTGGCGCGGTGTAGATCCGGTAGAACTGACCAGATAGCGATCATTTCGACCGCCTGGTGTGACCCGGAACGAAGTTGAGGTGACGCACCCAGTTGCCGGATCGAGGAATTGACCCTCGTTGTATGGCGGGTCAGGAGTCCAGACGCAGCGACCTGAGAGATTTCGAGAGGATCCGGCACAACGAATTCTCGATGGGGGTCTGGTTGCTGCGGCCCGGGATCAGGATGCCGATCCTGAGATCCTTCAGAAAACTGGACTTGAGAGAGATGTAACGCAACTTCCCGGCTTCAATTTCATTCAGGAACCCGATTTTCGAATAAAGGCCAACGCCATGCCCGCTCAGGATCATTGATCGGGCGAGCGGAAGAGAATTCGTGAAGCAGGCCGTTTTCAACGGGACCTTGTCGTCGGAAAGTGCGAGATTCACGAGCGAGCGCTCCGTAAGCGCATCATAGGAGCGAATGAGCGAAAACGGTGTCAGATCCTCGATATCCAGTGCGTCGCGTTCTGCAAGGGGATGGTTCTTGTTGAGGATCGCCCCGATGGGAGCTGATTTCTCCGTGCGCAGCCTTACGCCCGGGTGAAGGTCGTTACAGAAGGAAACGCCGATCCCGGCATCCCCTTCGGCGACCGCACGAACGATTTCGTCCGGTTGCGCCGTCCTGATTGTATAGGTGATGTCCGGATATTCACGGGCAAACTGGTCGATGACCGAGGGCAGAAGGCTCAAAGCAACGGAATCCAGTGACGCAATGTCAATGTGACCGGCACGCATCTCCCGAATGTCAGCGACAAGATGAAGTATCTTTTCGTAATCGAAAATCGTCTTCCTGCAATGTTCAAGGACAACGGCGCCTGCTGCCGTGAGTTCGACACCTTCCGCATGGCGGTCGAAGAGCCTTACGCCCAACTGCTGCTCGATGTCGAGAATCTTACGGTTCACCGATGACGAAGACACATGCAGGACCGAGGCGGCGCGCCGGATCGAACCCTGCCGGGCAACCTCATCAAAATAGTTCAGGAACTTGCTGTGCATCCGGTTCAATCCTCAGGCGATGCAAAAAAGGCATCGCTATGTGCAAAACTAAATTCTATCCGCAGCACCCGGCACGCGTCTAGGCTGAAAGGAATAGGGAGATACAAAAAAAATCACCTACCAGGAGACGGACACATGACAAATTGGGGACTTAATCGCCGGCATCTTCTTCAGGGCTTCGGCGCGGCCGCCGGTCTGGCGACAACAGGTACATTCTTTTCGATCGAACCGGCAAAGGCTGCTGACTTCAAGATCAAGATGCAGCTCGGCTGGCTTGCCTCGAACGGCATCCTTGGCGAGGTCATGGCCGACAAGCTCGGCTACTTTGCCGACGAAGGCCTGGAGTTGGAGATTATTCCGGGCGGACCGAATATCGACGGCGTGGCGTCGGTTGCATCGGGCGCAAACAATTTCGGTTCGATTTCATCGTCACCTTCACTGATGCTGGCGAGATCCGCAGGTCTGCCGATCAAATGTGTTGCAGCCGGTTATCAGCAGCATCCGTTCACCTACTTTTCCATGGAAAGCAATCCGGTACGCAAACCGGAGGATCTGATCGGCAAGAAAGTCGCCACACAGGGCACAGCCAGAATTCTGCTTCGCGCACTTCTGGCCAAGAACGGCATCGAAGAGGACCAGGTCGAAGTATCGGTCATGGGTGGTGACATGGCACCGTTGAAGGTTGGTCAGGTCGATGTGGCAACAGGCTGGCAGACCAATGTCGGTGCGCTGTCCGTTCTCGGGGACGAGCGGGTCGACATGAAACTCTGGGACGCCGGAATACAGCTCTATGCCAATCCCTACTACACGACGGACGACGTTCTTCAGGAACATAGCGACAAGGTAATCGGTGCGATCCGCGCGATATCCAAGGGCTGGGGTGCCGTCTACGAAAACCCGACCGCCGGTGTCGACGCACTGGTCGAACGATACCCGAACCTCGACAAGGACAGTGAAATGAAAGCTGTCGACCTGGTTCTGGGCTTCTCGTTCAACGACAAGACCAAGGCCGGTGGCTGGGGCATCATGACCACGGAGAACTGGCAGGAGCAGATCGACACCTATAACAGCCTTGAACAGTTCACCGGTGGAGCGCCGAAGGTCTCCGACATCATGACGCTGGACATTCTCGAGGCGACCAAAGATGCCCGTCCAACGTTTGGCTGATATTGCGGACGAAGGTCCACATCAGGACATGGCAAGCCGCAATGTTGCGGCCTGCCTGTCCGGGGCATCGGTGAAGTTCGGAAGCTTCACCGCACTTGAAGACATCAGCCTGGAAATCGGCGAAGGCGAATTCTGGACGATATTGGGACCATCGGGCTGCGGCAAATCCACTATGTTACGGTTGGTATCCGACCTTGTTCCTGCCGCAACGGGAAACGTTGAAATCCTGGGCAAGACAACGCAAGCAGCCCGTCTCGCACGCGAATTCGCGTTCGTCTTTCAAGACGCGACCCTGTTGCCCTGGCGCAGTGCCCTGAAGAACGTGGAACTGCCGCTGGAGATGGGCCGCAAACGGGGTCTGAAAATCCCGATGTCGGA
>CAUJNA010001556.1:0-15000 GCA_963377175.1 Effrenium voratum
CACACATGCCCACGCGCACTTGCTGTTTCCACCATGACCACTGTTTAGCACACACGTCCACGCGCACGTATGTCAGAGCTGTATCCACCATGACCATTCTTAAGCACACGCGTCCACGCGCAGAGCTGTATTCACCATGACCATTGTTAAGTACACACGTCCACGCGCACCCATGTCAGAGCTGTAGCCACCATGACCATGGTTCAGCACACACGTCCACGCGCAGTCATGTCAGAGCTGTATCCACCATGACCATTGTTAAGCGCACACGTTCACGCGCACTTATGTCAGAGCTGTGTCCAGCATGATCATTGTAAAGCACACACGTTCACGCGCACTCATGTCAGAGCTGCATCCACCATGACCACTGTCTAGCACACGTCCACGCGTACTTATGTCAGAGCTGTATCCACCAGGATCATTGTTCAGCACACGCGCCCACTCGCACTTATGGCAGAGCTGTATTTACCATGTTCATTGTTAAGCACACACGTCGACGCGCACCCATGTCAGAGCTGTACCCACCATGACCATTGTTAAGCACACACGTCCACGCGCAGTCATGTCAGAGCTGTATCCACCCTGACCATTGTTAAGCACACACGTTCACGCGCACCCATGTCAGAGGTGTATCCACCATGATCATTGTTAAGCACACACGTCCACATGTCAGAGATGTATCCACCATGACCATTGTTAAGCACACAGGTCCACGCGCACTTATGTCACAGCTGTTTCCACCATGACCATTGTTAAGCACACACGTCCATTCGCACTCATGTCAGAGCTAAATCCCCCATGACCATTGTTAAGCACACATGTTCACGCGCAGTCATGTCAGAGCTGTATCCACCCTGACCATTGTTAAGCACACACGTTCACGCGCACTCATGTCAGAGGTGTATCCACCATGATCATTGTTAAGCACACACGTCCACATGTCAGAGATGTATCCACCATGACCATTGTTAAGCACACAGGTCCACGCGCACTTATGTCACAGCTGTTTCCACCATGACCATTGTTAAGCACACACGTCCATTCGCACTCATGTCAGAGCTAAATCCCCCATGACCATTGTTAAGCACACATGTTCACGCGCACCCATGTCAGAGCTGTATCCACCATGACCATTGTTAAGCAATGTTAAGCACAAGCGTCCGCACTCATTGGAACCGCTGAAAAGAAGTTGGGTGCTCGAGTTTGGTAAAGAGTGATGATCATTTTCGTTCGGGCGATTGTGGTTCAGTCTTGAGCTTGACTAGTCTCTCAGTGTTTGGTATTGCTGTTGTTGTTGCCTTGTTGTTGTGGTTGCTGTTGCTGTTCTTGTTGTTGTTCCTTGTTCCTGGTGGTGGTGGTGGTGGTTGGAGTGAAATCGTATCAGCTGTTTGCATTTTTGGCGGGTGCAGACACATGGAGTTGTTGACAGTTCTCCGTTTTGGAACGAAGAACTCTTAAATGTTGTTGTTGCTGCCACCAGTTCAACTTTGGCAGGTTGAGTCATGAGAGTAGGTGGTCAGTGATGTGCCAGGGTATGCGTTGGCCTTTCGACTTCCTTTTGTTGGTCACCAAGCCTGCCCAATGCCGGCCTTGTTCCAGGCTGTAGTTTGCCGAAGTGAAGAAAGAGTGGAACCCCCGTACACAGAGCACTCTTTTTGGGGCTTCTTTTGTGGGAACGGTCACTAACTTCTCAGGTGCTGTGTGCGGCGGGCACGGTGCCGCGCTCCGCGGATCTTCTGGGCCTCGGTTCCTCCGCGCTGCACTTCGCAGCGTGGCATGGCAGCGGCCGCGTGGCGGAGGCGCTGCTGGCGCGCGCCGCGCGCGCCGATGCCCGGGATGAGCTGCAGAGGACGGCCGGGCTTTGGAGGCGTCAGGTGGATCCAAGCGAGTGGCCATTGGACAACCAGCTTCAAAAGCAAGAGGGTTCAGGAGAGGATGAAAATGCAACACCATCACTGCCTAGCCAATCAGTTGGAACTTTCTGATGTCGCCATTCAGGCTACAAACAATTTTCCAGGACTGCCTCAACCAGCAATTGAGATGTTGATTTTTCATTGTGAGCACCCCTTCTGCGATGCCTTCTTTTGCCCTGCGCGCGTATACAGAGCTTGGCCCCGTCAAGCGCATGGCGAGTGTTGCTGAGCTTTCAGGACTTCACGGTAATCTGTGAGTACACAAGTAACTGCAAAGACCTTGAGACAAGGCAAAGCCGGGTCCAAGCCAAAGCGCTGATTGAACCGGCAGGACCTCTCTGATGTTGGCCAGTGAGCGCGGGCATGTAGAGACGGTACGCCTCTTGCTGCAGTGCCGCGCCCACGGGGAGGTGACAGACCTGCATGGGCAAACCCCGATGTCCTTGGCAGCGCGGGCGGGACGAACGATGATCGTGGCTTGGCTCGGGTTTTTCAAAACGAAAAGATAAAGCGTTCGAGAAAGAGTTGCTTTGCCATTTTCGAAAAGCCTGAAGCCTTTGCTTTGACGTTGCGCTGCTTTCAGCCAGGTAGAACATGCATCGCTTGGATCTGAAGTGGAAGTCATAAACTGAAAGTAGTTTTCCCCAAATCATGACTGGTTTTACGAACAGTCGTGGATTTTTTGTGCGTTTGAGTGTGTGTGCGCGTCTCTGTCTCTGTGTCTCATGTGTGTGTGTCGGTGTCTTCGTGTCTCTGCAAGTGTTGTGTGTGTGTGTGTGCGTGTGTGTGTGCGTGTGTGTTCCCTGTGTGCGCGTGCGCGCGTGCGCGCGTGCGCGCGTGCGCGCGTGGGCGCGTGGGCGCGTGGTGCACGTGGTGCGCGTGTGCGCGTGTGCGCGTGTGCGCGTGCGCGTGTGCGCGTGTGCGCGTGTGCGCGTGTGCGCGTGTGCGCGTGTGCGCGTGTGCGCGTGTGCGCGTGTGCGCCTGTGCGCGTGTGCGTGCGTGCGTTGCGGCGTGCGGTGCGTGCGTGCGTGCGTGCAGTGCGTGCGTGCGTGTGCGTGCGTGCGTGGGCGTGCGTGCGTGCGTGCGTGCGTGCGTGCGTGCGTGCGTGCGTGCGTGCGTGCGTGCGTGCGTGCGTGCGTGCGTGCGTGCGTGCGTGCGTGCGTGCGTGCGTGCGTGCGTGCGTGCGTGCGTGCGTGCGTGCGTGCGTGCGTGCGTGCGTGCGTGCGTGCGTGCGTGCGTGCGTGCGTGCGTGCGTGCGTGCGTGCGTGCGTGCGTGCGTGCGTGGGTGGGTGGGGGGGTGGGTGGGTGTGTGTGTGGGTGTGTGTGTGTGTGTGTGTGTGTGTGTGTGTGTGTGTGTGTGTGTGTGTGTGTGTGTGTGTGTGTGTGTGTGTGTGTGTGTGTGTGTGTGTGTGTGTGTGTGTGTGTGTGTGTGCGTGCGTGCGTGTGTGCGTGCGTGTGTGCGTGTGTGCGTGTGTGCGTGTGTGCGTGTGTGCGTGTGTGCGTGTGTGCGTGTGTGTGTGTGTGTGCGTGTGTGTGCGTGTGTGCGTGTGTGTGCGTGTGCGTGCGTCGTACTCCGGTTCCTTTTAAGGATGCATCTCGGCCTTACTGCCGTGTGAATGGCTTCCACTGCCCAAACCTCCTGCTCTGTTGTTCCTCTAGTCTTGGTCCATCCTCCGTGGCAGGTCAGCAAGCAGTGTCGCTGGTGGACACACTCAGCTTTAGTTCAGCCGTGCCCAGGTGCAGCTTTTGCTGGACGCCGTGCACGTGGACTTCGTGCCCTGGCGAGGTGCTCCCACAGCGCTTCACATAGCGGCCTACCACCGCCACCCCGCAGTGGCCAAGCTCCTGTTGGAGCGCCAGGCCTGTGTTGAGGTGCTGCTGCAGCCAGGACTGCTTGTCAAATTTGGCAGCTGATGCAGCTGCTTACCTGCCCGAAAATTGTATTTTCAGACCATGTTGCTTGAATTGAGGAAGTGACATCGAGATAGTTAGAACTGCAAAAGGAGACAAGGTCATAGTGATTTTGAATTGGCAGGTTCTTTGGTTCGCCCGCCATTGCTTACTTCTATCCAAACGATTCAGTCCTAGACATCCTCAACCATGGACCAAGTCTCAAGTCTTAAGCAACGGCGAACACGGGAAGCATTGCAACAAGTCTGGTTGGGCTGCTGGCCCATTGCCAGCATCAGCATGAACCCATGCGGCGGCCGCCACCGCCACGGCTAGAGACAATACGAACGGTATGGAGAAGGCTGCTGAGGAATCACTAGAGGTCATAAGAGGAGGGATTTTGAGATTCTCGGGCAATGTGGCTTCCTCCAAAAATGGGGCATGGTTTGGGACAATCCTTATCAGGATCTTACCTTCAGGCAACCAAGGTGGCAACTTAACCCTGGACCCGGTGTTGTTTCTGAGTAGCCGTGCTGCTTCTCGTAAAGCTGCCCCTTTCGTATTGCAACACTGTGTCCAGATCTGCCCTTGTGCTAGCTGGAGCTTCCTTTTAACCCTGGCAAGCCCACTAAAAACCAACAGATCTGCCTCTTTTGCCCCACTGCGGATAGCAGATAGCAGGTCTGGGGTGGTCTCCCTTTGCCCCACCACGAGGGTAACTTTGAGAATGGTGAACAAAGTAAACGTCAAAAAACGGTTTGGATGTGGCTTTTGTGGATCCACCCGTGAAGATTAAAAGAGTACCAAACATATTGCTTCAAGAGGACCAACAGGGGGAAGAAGAACCGGTATAAATCCACAGAAAAACGCGCCTCTCCAAGCCGTTCGTGGGCGCTTCACTTAAGATTTGTTTTCCCCTGTTGGTTTTAAAGGGAATCTATCACCACTGGATGTTGATTTTTTCCAGGGGGCGAAAACGCAAATGGCGCTTTTCAGGAGGTCTGAGCCCGCTCATGGTGGCTGCGGGTGTGGGCTGCTTGGAGATCTGCCAGGCGCTCATCGCCCACTCGGCCGCGGTGAACGCCTCCGATTCCTCGGGCGCCTCTGCCTGGCACCACGGGGCCATGAACGGCCATGAGACGCCAAGCAAAAATCGGGGAGGGAGAGGTGGCTGGCAATGTTCAGGCAACACACCACGGAGAAATGGCGGCAGACAGGAATTTCTATGTAAACGATGTCCACCAAAGGCTCCCTAGTTACAAGTCACACCTATGTGAAGAGGTGTTGATGCGTTTTGCAGGAGAATCAGAAACTGTTCGGGACGTTTGGAGCGTGACACGGCAGATCCTCTTTTTGTTTTTCTGTGAGCGGTTCTCGTGGTAGTCCGGTCCAGTTGGAATCATTGATTTCGAAGGCACGACTGAAATTAAGTGTGATTACAAGATTAAAGGTGGTTTAAGGGCAGGTTAGAAGTGGCAGCGGCGCATACTTGTATGACATGACAGGGCATATGAATGTTTGATGGGTCCAGTTCGGGAGCAGCAATGTTGACTTTCCTGCAAGCCAGTTGGGGGAAAAGGTGATACAATTACCGGGGTTCCCTCAAGTTGTCAAGTCATTGGACTCAATGGTTGGCTGGAAGAATGGGCAGCTGATCCTTTCAATGGTGCAATGACGTTCTTTCACTTTGTTCCTTTCGACTGGCCCTGTCCTTGTTGAAGTGTTTGGGTGGTCAGAGGGAGAGAGAGAGAGAGAGAGAGAGAGAGAGAGAGAGAGAGAGAGAGAGAGAGAGAGCGCGAGAAAAAGAGAGAGAGAGAGAGAGGGAGCGAGAGAGAGAGAGAGAGAGAGAGAGCAAGAGAGAGCAAGAGAGAGCAAGAGAGAGCAAGAGAGAGAGAAGTTTCTCGGTGCTCACAGTTCTGACCCGGGGGTACTAGCTACCCGAGCTAAGGAAAGTTACCCAGCTGCTGACGGCCTTGGGTGCCCAGATGTGATGCCGTTGGTTCTGTGCTTCCTGGCCATGTCAACATAGGCACGTCCATGCGTTGCGCAACAACGCCTGGCTGGAATGGTGGGAGCGGCCCTGGAGTGCGACGACTGAACTTTCTCAACGAGCCAGCGCAGCAGCCTGCAAGTGGGGCTCCGAGGTGGAAAGCTGCAAGAGGGAAATCCAGGTTTCGTCAGCAACGGCGCCCAGCAACAATACGTTGCTAACAATGTGCAGCGTACGTGCAAGTGCAGTGGTGCACGCGCAGGCCACTCCTTGCGCTAAGTACCTCCGATCGCATCCGATTCCTATGCGGTGGCAATCGCACAAGCGGTCAAAAACGAGTTCTTCAGCTTTCCATCCATGTTCCCTTCCCACCTTTCCGCAGATGCAAGATGGAATGCGACGAGCTGATGTGTGGCAGTTTTGTTGTCCCACGGGTCACCGTGCTTTCCGAAACGCAATGCTGACGTACTATTGTATTTCCAAGCAGCCTTACACTGTATATATATGAGGGCCGTCCTAAAACCCCAGTCTTCGGTTTTAATTATCGCCGAACGGGGAGAAGTAAAAGTTGTCAAAAGCTGTGCGCGCGCAAGGAGCGCGCAAGTGCGGCCCAAGGGACGCGCAAGGTTACAGTTTTGAAGGGTTTCATGTACTGATGTTGCCTAGCTTCATGAAAGGAGGTGACATCTTGTTGCTGTACTTATGCTTTTTGAATGTTGCTTGGGTCATGTGTAGGTCACAAGCTTGTTTGCAAAAGGTGCGGCGTTTTCTTCGTCACACGCCAAACGAAGCCAAAGCTTCTACGGTCATGACTTCAACAATCAGCAACTGGCAGCTGACACGACAAAATCCGCGCAAGCCGCGCGCAAGCCGCGCGCAAGTTGCGCGCAAGCACGAGAAGCGCCAGCAAGACATCTAGCCATGCCGTCTCGGATGTCCTTAGCGGCGCGGTTCAAGCAATGGATAGGCAGCCGCACCATGCACTTTCCTTCTTTCAGGCTGTGTCCAAGCTGTGTGGCAGAGCCTGCTGTCCTTTCTGTCGGGTCAAGGGTATGTTGCTGGCCTAGAATTACCGGGACCCACCTCAGCGGGAAGAGTTTTGTGGGTTGCTGTGTGAACGACGAACACACTGCTTAGAAAAGCTTGCGCGCAATCCACACGAAAACTTCGCAAACCGAGGTCAACGAAAACGAGTTTCTGCGCCACTGTGCGTGCGCAAGTCCGCGCAAGTGCCGCGCAAGTGCGGCCCAAGGGCCCAATCCCGGGCAAAGGAATATAGGACAACCCCCATATATACACACATGGTTGCTTGCAGCTGCAGTCCTGTGTTGGGTCGCGGCGAAAAAAGTCTCCCAAGGATGAGCTTGGCTTCATTTCGGCGGTGGTCAATGTGTCTGAGTTCTCGCAGTACAGGGTAGCATTTGAGGGGGTTAAGCGCACCTTGGCTGCAAAGAGGTGTTGCGCCATGTAAGCACGGCATCACCACCCCTTTAGCAAATGCACGAGAGGAAGGCAGGAGAGGGTGACTTGAAGGGCACGTTGCTCAACACTCACTCTCTCCTTGGTGAGTGGGTGGGTGGGTGAGTCAGTCGAGCCAGCCAGCCCAGCCAGCCAGAAGTCAGTTGGCCACTGAGTCAGGAAGTCACTCAGCCTGCCCATTTGTCGTCAGTCAGTCACTCATGAGGTCAGCGAGTCCTTGCGTGCTTCTTGGCAGCTCTTGATTGTTGTTGCTTGTTCTCCGTGACGCCTTATCCATGGGAGTCATCATGGGCTTCATGGTCCGTCATGGCTGAGGGTGGAGAACCCTGCTTGACCATCTCAGCTCAGAGGAAACAGACACAGCCAATGGCCAGCCGCATTTGCAGCGCGGTAGCAGAACACACACACACACATTAGCCAACCAGCGCTGCCAAAACTGTGCTTGCATCGGTCTTGCTGCGCTGCGATGAGACCATTTTGCAGACACTCTTGGTTTTGATATTGCAGGAAGCGGCCGCGGAAGGAAAAACAAGAACCCGCCGTGCAAGATAACACACAAGCAGAAAACATACATCACAACCTGGTGCTTGTCAGCACGGAGCGTCATAGAAGCACTGGCACGCGGCACTGTGAACCTTGCTTGCAATTTTGAACACCACACTTGTCAAAACGTCCGTGGCCAAGTCTTGCCACCTTGCCACAAGGCGCAATTACGCAAATCGTGTTTTAGTGTGCGGGCAGTCACAGAGCAATCAGTCATATAGACGTATGCCCAGGGAGCTTGCAGCATATTTGTAGAAATATAACAAATAATAGCAAATAATTACGTTATAAACGCCGTATTCTAATTGCCGGGTATTACTTCTATGTTAACGGGCAGAAAAGCGGGACACAGCTAGCAGCTAGCGACTTAGCATTGGACCTAGGACCAACCTGATGCGCCAGACATGCGATCGGTTTTTGCAGCAGTTGCGAGAACTCAAAGGGTGTGCCATATGGCCATATGGCCCATGTGTGAGCAACAGCCCTGACTGAAACTTTTGGAAGGGTCCAATCCCAGACAATCCATGTAGGTTACATACACATGTATATGTATATATACGGATATAGATGCACACACACACACATATAATAAATGTACACCAACATTTCACCCATTTGGAGGGTATGTACTACCTATATTGGATTGTTTGGGATTGGACCATGGCCATGTTACCCTTGTCCTGCTAGTGCTGGCATGTCATGGTACAACTTTGAGCCATGAGGCACGTCGTATGTTGCCCGCTGTTCAAAAGCGCCATTGTGGTCAGAGCAGATGGGTCATGATAGGTTCTTTGCTGCGAATGTGAGGCATTCTGGGTCGGCTGGAGGTGGTGGAGAGGGGCAAGCCGGTGCCTTTGCCTGGGAGCTGGCTGGACATTCTGCTGTCAGATGCTACTTGGACAAAGGCAGAATGAGCAAAGCTGCGCGGCTTCATTGCAAATCAATGGACACCAACCCATGGACTGGGAGTGAGCGGTGAATTACATGAAGTCTGATGGAGGCGTGCAGTGCACATACCGTTTGTTTGGCAGCAAGGTGGATGAGTCCGCCAACGACACCATGGCACCGATGACTTCCGTCGACACCCGCTGTGGCAAAGGCTAGTTGCGTCGTGCCTGCAAGCGCTTCTTTGCTGGATGGCTAAGATATTGCCAAAGAGTGCATGGTGTTGAGAGCCCGCTTGTAGCTTGTTTGTTGCAAACAAGGCTTGTTGTCAAACTCGGAAGGGCGTTTCAGTCAGACCTTGTCGAAGGGTTCTCCTTCGGGCAATGATGAGCAGAGCACGCGCTTCTGCAGTGCGCCTGCTTAGAAAGATTTTGTGCTGCTGATGCTTTTGTCAGTCACTCACTTGCATCCGGCATGGTCCCAGAGACAGTGAAATCTTGTTTCCGCCACTGTGCTCAAACGAATATGAAAGAGCTTTTCACAGGTCCCAAAGCCAGATTCAAGCGAGACCCTTGCAACTTGTTTGACGGGGATGCCGTGTTTGGGATCTTATGGCGTGGCAGGCTCCAGGGCTGCGTGCAAAGCAGGGAGCTGCTAGGATGCACTTGAAAAACTCCGCCCGGTATGCAGATTGTTCCCATCCTGACCCTGACATTGTCTATTTTTGGCAACCTGTCGACGTTCGCTGGTGAACTTGACATGTGGGAATTTCAGAACTGGATGCAGGGTCAGGGCAGTATCCACTTTCTGCAGAGCACCCCGTCTTGTAAGTGGACCCCATTGTGGTAGGAGAAGTTTCAAGTCAACTCTGCGTAGGTCTGGCCAATCTGTGATGAGCTCAACCATGAAAAATCCTTGGATGGAGGCTTCTCATTCAGGCTTTGGCATAGCGAGACATGGTGCAGACACAGATTCAATTGCCGCGCATTGGCTACCAACCACCGAACCCCGGTTGCTTTTTCCACGTGTGTGTGTGTGGGTGTGTGTGTGGGGGTGTGTGGGTGTGTGGGTGTGTGGGTGTGTGTGTGTGTCGGAGTGAAGAACAGCTAGTTCGCCTGAATTGGGAGTGCACAAACTTGCGCATGATAGTTGTGCAGCGGAACGCCATCCCCAACAATCCCATTTTGGCATCAAGCAGAACCCCTACTGCAACTAAGCTCTCCCCATGAACAACTCTGACAACATGAGCCAAGTTGTGCATGGCGGCTGCCACTACGTTCCTTTGTAGCCTTAGGTTTTGCCATGTACTACCACTTGGGATTGTGTTCAGCAGGGTGCTCCTCAATCTTGGAGCACACGCAGGCGTCAAACAACCCCATTGTCGAAGCTTGCACGTTGCGGATAATCAGACCTGAGGGCCATGCCTCTTACCAGATTTCTCGCGGGTTGACGGTGACGCACTTCCTCACGTGCTTGCAAGCCTTCTGCCCAGGAAGGAAGCACAATGCCACGCAGGCGTGGGCAAGATTCTTGGGAACGCGCGTGTGGAAGGGCCTTCCTCGGATTGTGATCTCCGCTTTGATGAGGGCCCAAGAAAGAGCAGCGGGGCTCGTTCCCTGCTCACCAGTGGGAGCTGCGCAGGATCCAATGAACCCAGCCGTTCTTCGCGACAAGATTCTGGATGTCATGCTGGACATCGGGGACGTAGAGTTTGTAATGAAGAGCCTTTGGCCAGCGGGTTTCTGTCAGGGTTTCGGGTCACCCGGGCGGCGGGCTTGAACCCAAAGCCACATAGGGTGATTAACTGAACCGCAGTGGGTCGGGCTGCGTTTGATTCAATCGTAACGTGGGCTGTGGTGGCCATATATGTGTCCCTTGGAGGCGGTGTTGCATGTGACCAATTTCGCTAGTGCAGCCTCCCTTTCTTGGAGCCTCCGCCTCCGGCCCAAGCTTGCTGGCCCAGACGCCACTTGCCAGGTTCCTACCTTCACACAGGTGCAGAGACATAGCTGCAGCCAAGTTGAGGCTTCATGGCCGTCGGTGTCAGGCTGACAGAACTGATTTTTGTTTCCATACGTTTCCCGTGTTCGTGTCCAGAAGGTGACCGGGTGGGTCGGCTTGAAAAGCAAGCCGCGCGCGCCGCGATGCCGGTACCACCTGGCTTCGAACTGGGGCGAGGTGGCGGGAACGCCGGTGTGAGCCGAGTTTCCAGGGAGCACATGGGAGCAGAGTGCTGTGATTCTGAGCTGGGGCATGGGCTTTCTTTCAACGTTTTTGCTGACCCACTTTGGCCCTTTGGCTTGTTCATCAGTTCAAGATGGATCAAGGCTGGGCAGCTCTTGCAATCTCATTTGGTGAGCATGGGCTGGTACATGCGCAAGATTCAAGCAATGGTGGACGTTTTTGTGAGCCTGGAGCATAGTGCATTTTGACCTTTGAAGTGAATTAATTTTGGGCCTTTTGTGCTCGCAAGTTGTGCCAATCGCGGCGCGGGTCATGTTGAAATTCACTGGGGTATTGACGCAAGGTGGCGTTTCAAGATGGCACCCAAGACAGCTTTCTGTTGCTGTACTGCTTGTGCTCACTTGGTCGTGGGATCCCTTCAGCATCAGAACAGGTGTCCCTCGAGTGGCAAAAAATTGCCTGTGTTCACGGACGGGGTCAGATTTTGCAAATGCGACTGTCCGACATGCGGCACCTCAGAGTCTTTGTGTTCGTCTAGGCCTAGTTTGCAGTGGGCTGAGATTCTGGGCTTGAGCCAACCTCGAAGGTCGTTGCTTTGCCGCCTCGCCAGGCACTGAGTGGCAAATGGCTTCGCAGGCGTTTCAAGCTGTGGTGGACAAGGCAGGGCCATTATTACAGACATTCGTCTGATAGTACTTCCCGACAGGCGATGCAAAGGCCAATGACCCACTCATGGCGAGGCAAGCAGACACAGCTGCAAGCATTCAGTTGCCGTGGATTGACTTGCAGCAATATGCCGAGCGCCCGCGCAGTGTTGCTTGTTTTTGTTTTGTGTGTGTGTGTTGATGTTTGTGTTGCTGGCTTGGCTTGGTGTGGCTTGCTGGCTGGCTTGGCTCAGGTTGCTTTGCGTGGCTTGGCTTGGATTGGCTTGCTTGCTTGGTGACCGGCTGGGAGGAATTTTGTTTGTGTGTGTGTGTTTTTGTTTGGCGTGTTTGCTTGTTTGTTTCCTTGCTTTCGTTTGATGATTTGGTTTGTGAAGGGAGCATCTATAATACTTAACCACCGAGGCTTCTTTGTACGCCCAGCCGGCAGTTGGAAAGAAAAGGGGCGCTGTTCGGCCGAGGGTTCAAAATGGCTTGTTTACGACTGACGTTTAGTGCTTGCTTTCCGTCCTTTGTTGAGTTTCTGGATGGAGGGGTGACAGCATCACAGGAACAGCACCCTCACCCATAGTCCATGCTTCCACTTTGCGTCCTGGTCGAGCCGCAGGTTGTTCAGCAACACGTGCTGGAGCTTGCCAAAGTCGAGCACCAAACGCACATGATGCTGCAGGCCCGACGGGGTCCAGTGCAAAATCTCTTTGTGGAGCCGCCTCCTGGTCAAAGTCCGAGGCTTGGGGCTACTCATCTTATCTTCTGCTGCGAAGGGGATCAAGTTCTTCGTTATGCATGGCCAAAATTGGAAAAAGAGTTGGCGAGCGCTGCATTTTGAAAAGCCCCGACATTGTTCCTGTGTCAGGCTTTTGCAGAGAAGGAGCGGCAGCAGTCTCCGGAACGGTTTGAGGCGGGCCACGTCAGATCTGGGTTCCCTGTCAGTGTCAGGTCTATCATGGAGCCTCGGCCGGTATTATGTACATGGCATTTTTCCCGGCCTAGGCCAAGGGTTCCAGAGTCGTAGCCTTACATGAGTTCATCCGTACTCGTAGAATGCTATCATATATGCTACCCATTTGGCCCTTTCGTAGGACCAACTTCTCCAAAAGTCCTTGTTTATGTTTGTTTCCTTCGGAGGGTAGGCCTTGAAGGTACAACTCTGTTGAACTGGTGGTTCACCAGGCCGGTACGCAGTGAGTACAGAAAGGAGACCTCCCAATGCTAATCACGGTGGAGTCTAAGAACTAGCGACTTCTGCATGTTGGGTAGCCCCATGTAGCCCCAGACATCAGCCCTGGCGCGTGTCAGGCTCCCGTTTTGGAGAAAAAGGATCGGCACCGGTCTGCGGATCGGCTGGAGGTGGGCCACGTCAGGTCTGTTGCCAGTGTCAGGTCAAACAAATCTGACAGCGGAGAGCCTTGGCCGTGCTTGTTGGGGGGAGCCCAGACGGGGGGGGCAGGCAGTCACAGCACGCATGCGACACCAAGCCAGTATTCCACAAATGCCAGAGCTAGCAAAGGCAAACTCACCAATGAATTTTGAAACCACGAAGACCAATCCTAAACCCACCCAACTCCAACCTCGAGTCAAGCCTTCCTTTGGAGCTCACCTGAGAATTGGTGATCCCAACTCGCCTGTCATGACCCCCTTGTCCCCGTGGATCGCAGAGCTCATTTGTTGATGGGCGGCGTGTGGCTTGGTTCCGAATTTGCGTTTTGTCCCGCTTTGGGTGGGGTTGCGTTGCGGTCAATTCTCCTGTGCTTTTCGGAGCGTGGGCTTCAGTCGTGTTTTTGCTGTTCTTTTTTTTTCCGGAAGGCGCTTGGGAGACCTCCCAGTGCAGTGAAATTGAAGAGACCGTGTGAACGAAATCCTGCAGCCCGAGCAGACGTCCCTAGCCACACTTTCCCCAAAACAGGCGAGGAGCAAGGTGATACCGCCGGACAATTCTTTGCAGTAGTGACTTGGGGTAGTAAAGGTATTGCCTAGAAGGTTTCCTTCTTGTAGCGCCGCTTTTCGAGCGCGTCGGCTGCTGTCTCTGGCACTGGCGCTCAGCAAGGCCGGCCTAGTGACGCCCATGCAAGTGGAAGCCATTCATTAAAGAGTAGCTTTCCGGCCTTTGGGAAGCAATCCAAGCCATCCGCAAAGCAATCGTGTCCTTTCAAGTCTCGGAGACATGGCTTGGAATGTCGGCACGTTGCCCAGGAATCCAAGGAGTCTATGAGCCTCGCCAAGAAGTTTCAAAGGCGCTGCATTGAGGCGCGGCGCAGCCCACGGCACATCGAAGCATCGGACATCTTGGGGCAGATCGATGCCAGCGCCTTTCGGCTGAACGAATGTGATTTGGCATCCGGACTTGCGCGACGCTAGAAAGACGGATGTACGAAACACGCCTTCTGGCAAGAACTCAGTCGTTGTGATTCACTTTGATTCAGAGACGAGGGCCGGGCACTCTTCGCTGCAAACCTGCCAAGGAAAGATGGCTTGTGATTGAAGTTGATGCATGTATGACTGGATTCTCAATTGGTTCCACAAAAGATTCGGGTTGCGCTGCGTGTGATAGCACCCAGACATGTCCAGAGAGTTTTTGGACCAGTATGTCAGGCAAGTGAGTTTGGTGAACAGATTGACGCGCTGCAGTAAACATACAGCTGCATGTGCCAGGCCCCCCCGATGGCCGGAAATTGGCGTCCCGGGTGAAGTGCCGGCAATTGACCAGCACTTGCTTAAACATGCTGATGTTTTGCCATCATGAAAGTGCAGTGAAAGGTCACTTTTGTTGAAGCGTCACTTCAGGATACCAGAGGGGATCCAGTTGAGGCGTTGGGCTGACATGTATGATATTGCACATGCAACGCGCGGGGGGGGGGGGGGGGCACGCTTGTGACACGCTCATATCCAAAAAAAGAGTGGCCGTTCAACGTACATGTGCTGGCAATTGGCCACCACGACACGCCATGACACGCTCCTCAAGAACCCCTCCCAACCTCAGACTTGCCCTCCAAACCTGAAATTTACCAGCCTCCCCTTTCCCCTGCAACCCCCCCCCCCAGGACCCTGGAAGGTCACTTGTACCATTGCACAAATTGCACTAAGTGTCACATGAGTGATACTTAATAGCAAGTTGGTTTTGCAGTCACTTGGGCATAAAGTGACATCGTTTTGCCCAAAATCGATGTGCCGGCAATTGGCCAGCCATGCGGGGTGCTGGTGTGTATTACATCAATTTTTTGTTCGAATCATGGTGCCTGTCCTCTGTGTCATTGTCGCATTAGTTTTCACCGAGTGGACGGCTTAGATGGGCCTGGCTTAGTAGTAACGCGACAGAAGCTGTAGTGAGGTCTGGCAAGCTGGATTACGTCGTTTAGTCTTAATTAAGCTTAAGATGGTCTCAACTTGTTCCGGGAGAGTGTTCTATTCTGAGAGGGGTTGCTTTGAACACTCCCACCCCCCAAAGCATATATTC
>CAUJNA010001556.1:20000-45000 GCA_963377175.1 Effrenium voratum
AAGATGCAGTCAAGGCAACGGTTGCCTCAACACTTTGGCCAAATAAAATTGCACAGGTGTAGCCGCGCTTACGTGCTTTGGATGTTGCGCTCAAGCCTACTTGAGAGGTAATTGCCCTGCTGTGATTCGCGGTATCCACATTTCGAGCTTTGGAATTTAGACCTTATGGGGCCCCGCAAAAGTCGATTGGGGGGGTTCCCCACAATGTTCTACCTTCCGGGTCCTCTAAGTAGGGGTCACTTTCCACCGGCCGACCTCGCAATCTCCAGTTGACAGCTGAGGTTCTGGATGAGTCAGCTAGAGCTAGAGTACCATGATGCTCGGACTGGATGGATCACGTTTATACTTGCAGTGTCAGTCCCAGCCAGCCCAGCCCACATGAAGCAAACCCCACTCTGTGTTAAAGATCCCCGGCGAATGAGTGGAGAGTTTTTGTGAACGGACAAATCAGCAGACGACACTTGTGAATTTGCCTTTGCAAACGATTTACTTCAGAGCAGATTCGCGCCGTGCGCACACTTGCACTAGGCATGCCTGAGCAAAGATACAGTGCACGGGGCACGAGTTAATTTCTGGTCATGTTGCTTATTTGTGCAGGGCAGCTGGAGCCTTCACATGCCTCTTGAGCCCGCCGTCCGCCGTGTAGTTCATTGATTCTCACGTACACGTACAGGTGTGCGCGAGCAAGCGCAAATGGGCTTCCTGGGCACTAGTGAGTGGGAATGCTTCAAGATCGCTTCCCACTTGGGTAAAGGCGTGCCGCCGTGTAGCGCTGCAGCAGTTTGCAGGTTTCAGCCATTTGCCGGTATGAGCCCCTTGGGCGCTGATGTGAACTTGTCCGTTTCTGTGCATTGAACGAGGGAGCAAGACAGTGAGTGAGCGAGCAAGTGAATGGGAGAGAGCATGGGTGGGATCGAGGGTGAATGGGCAGCTGGGCAGGTGGGTGGATGGGTGGCTGAGTGGGTGAGTTTTGACTTTGGATTCGCGGGGCCGGGCTTACGGAAGCTGTGGTAAGCACATATCTCTGATGGTTTCCGCCCGATATGATCCTTCAACACCAGCAGAAGCCTGCCAAGCAGGTAATCCGGCCAAGACTGCTAGGAGAAAAGCCAGAGTATACTCCGCTAAAGTTCATCAAGAAATCAGCCATGGATCTCCGAAGCGAGCAGGTGCCACTAAGACTCGTCGACATTACGTAAGCTGCCGCTGGAAAACCAGCATTCTTGTTCGGGCAGAGCAAGCCCTCGTTAAGGTGCCAGTCAGCTATAGAGAGGCTTGCCACAATGCTTTGCTTGACTGTAGCCAAGTTGTTGTTAGCACGGAGCGAGAAGAACCCAGAACCCTTTTTTGGTGCGGACGACAACTAACACCGGAAGCCTCACACCACCCACCTTCAAGAGAAACTGAATCGAAGTCGGAAAGAAAGCCGGATCCCGGACTTGGGACCGGGCCGGATCTGAAGCTGCCCATGGAAGCCGAGTGCACGCTCCTCAGCGCACGAGGCCACACGTCGGCTGCCATAGCGGGGCCGCAGGCGCCCCACTGATAATATGGCAGCGATTTTTTTGAGGGGTCTGTAACAGAGCCGCGGCGGACATTCGTTACAGACCTCGTTACAGACCTCTGTAACAAGACCAGCTGGCTCGTTACACACCCCTCGTTACACACCCCTCGTTACACACCCTCGTTACACACCCTCGTTACACACCTCAGATGAACAAACCGGGCCAGTGACGTGACTGCCCTCTTTTTGCCGCAGCCTGGCTTGCGTTGAATAGCTGCAATCAAGCTGGAGCTGCGGAGGCGCTTTGCGTACTGTGCTTTGCTTTGCCTCGTTACAGACCTCGTTACATAGCCGTTACATACCTCGTTACAGACCCAACCCCAGCCCGGGCCAGCGACCCTGCTGTTTGCCGCAGCTTGGCTTGCGTTGAATAGGGCTGCGGAGGCGTGCTTTGCATGCTGCGCTTTGCTTTGCCTTGTTACAGACCTCGTTACATAGCCGTTACATACCTCGTTACAGACCCAACCCCAGCCCGGGCCAGCGACCCCCCTTTTTGCCGCAGCTTGGCTTGCGTTGAATAGCTGGTGCTGCGGAGGCGCGCTTTGCGCACTGCGCTTTGCGTACTGCGCTTTGCTTTGCCTCGTTACAGACCTGGTTACATAGCCGTCACATACCTCGTTACAGACCAAACCCCAGCCCGGGCCAGCGACCCTGCTTATTGCCGCAGCTTGGCTTGCGTTGATGTGCTCCTGATTCTGCTTGTCAGGAAATGTTTTTCCCGTTGCAGACCTGCGTAACAAGGACCTCCGTTACAGACCTCCGTAACAAGATTCGTGCCGCGTCGCGCGTTACAGACCCCTAAAAAAATTCATAGCCATATATCTGAGTGACATGGGCAGCAGGACCATGCGTTACATACTGGGATACCTGCCGAACCTCTTCGCCCACAGCGTCCAAGCCAAGACTGGAAGAGGTCAGGTACCTATCGGGGTACTCCAGCATAAGCTGGGATGCACCGCTGCTCGGCTATCGTCACCCTCCAAGCCCCATTTCCTGCGAGGCCGCTGGCCCAAATGGCAGCAGCTTTGGGCGCACATCACGGGCGCAGGAGCAAGAGCCAGCTTCGAGCTGGTCCAAGACCTGCGCACCGAAGAATAGCGTTTGCATGCGACTGCCATTGGGGCTGATACGCTTGCACTGATTGCTACCCGCCAGATACCGCACAGGGAAAAGCGAAAACGATGAAGCGTCTTCGCTCAGGCGCCGATGCAATTGGCAACTGGCAGGGCCACACAGTCTGTAAGCGCCTTGCTAGTAGGACAGGTTCGGGCCGTGGTGCGTGTGAGTTGCAAGTGGGCGAGCCCGGCTTTGGACATCAAATCGTGACAATGGAGACGCGTCCAATCAAGCAACGACAAGTTCACGTGCAAAGGCCCGGGATGAACCACACAAATGTAGAAGCGTGATAATGTACCGGCTGATTCGTTTTTTTTATCGTCGCAACTACAAGCCGCTTTGGACGTGTCGTTCCTTTGCGCTTTTTTCCCATGCGTCGCCTAAGGATTTGCTTAGCCTCTTCGAGTTCCTCGATAACGGAGATGGCCAGGCAGCGAAAGGGCACTTCCGCGTGGTGGGGCAATGTTTCGTGTTCGCATTCGCATGGCTGTGCTCTTTCTGACCAGCTGCTCCATTGCGTTTTTGCTTCTTGGCGAGGGGTAAGCCGAGAACATGGTGTTGTGGCGTTGAACGCGAATTGTTGGCTTTGCCCACTTTTCGTGAGTTGGTTCGGCTTGAAATCGGTTTCCGCAAGCATGTGGCGTTATGTCGGATGGAATTCAATTGGCGCCCAATCGCCAATCGGCCGATTGAGTGCCGATTGGGTTTCCCGAGCTGCCCCATACTCCCTCATGCCAGGGTGAGCATGCAGGCCATACAGGGTTCCTTTGCGCTGTTGTGCGGGAAAACGCTTGCGGCTGCATTTGCTGGAGAGCATGCTGGTCTTGTGTTTTTATGCCTGATCGGTAGCCAGGTAAGGCGGCTTTTCCAAATCAAGTTATAAGTTGCCATGCGTGCATTTGATTTGTTTGTGCCAATGTTGGCTGACCTGGATGCGCGTGAACGTGGGCCATCACCAGCTGAGCCTGACCAAACAGATCACGGCTCGAATTCTATTCAGTGCGCCTTTCGCAGATCACCTTGACGGAGTTCATCGAAGGCGCTGCGCGGCTACGGGGCAGTGCAAAGGCCATTGATGTTTGGCGTTTGGAGACGAAGATGGAGGCGTGGGCGTTGCCATTCGAGCAGGAGTTGTGAAAAGTGGGCGCTCTACTCGTGTGCAAATGGCGCCGGACCATTTGCTTTTGTGAGCCTCATTTGGTGGTCAAAGAAAGGCACCGTATCGTTCCGCAAGGAAGAACACTGGCCCGTGGCCCCCGACATATCATTGGGCTTGGGGCGCCAATGTTGCGGGCGCGCCTTGGAGCTTCGGGCTGCCGACTTGTTCAAGTTTCTTCCTGAGCAACTGGTCAATGAGAGTCTGATGACTCAGAGTCTTGCTTGAAGCATTCCGAGGCGAGTCTCGGTTCTCGGACAGGTGCTCATGGGTGAGGTCCTGTCCTTGGTCCGAGACGAGAATGCAGGTGTCTCAAGCACCATGCCGCTTGGCCGTTGTTCTTCTATTGGATTTTCAGGCAAAACCTTTTTCTCCTTTGTCCCAGTCGTGTTGCCACAAGCTGACTCAAAAGGATCCAACGGTTGCTTGGCATTGCAGGGCTGTGATGTGCAGACGAGGACTCCAGTCCAGCGGGTGTTTGAGCACTCGCTCTTCAATCACATCCACAGCATTGCAAAGCAGCGGACCAGCGGGCGCATCTCGCCGCAGGCTTGCTGGTGGGAAGGGAAGCTTCAACGAGGCTGTTCACATTGCTGGGCCACTGCTACCTTGGCTGTTGCTAAGTTGGACCGTGGACATTTCTAGGGGGAAATATGTGCAACGCACCGCCAACAAGAAGCTCTTGTATTCCCCCCCTCGATTAGAAAAAAGCAAAAAACGGTCCTTCAATATCAAAAATTGGTCTGGAATGTCCAACGTCCTAAATTATGATACATTCTAAGCCGACACTGGCGATTTTCCAGCGATTTGCTCCTCCGACCCCAAATCCAACCGCATTCGGGATTAGGGGGCCTTAGAACCAAGTACTCAACCAATACCAAACGCTAAGCCACGACGAAACCAATACTCAACTCACAAAATCCTGAACATGTCGTCCAGAAAGGGAGGGACCTCGGTTGAAGGAAGAGTGCGGGCTTTGCGATCCAGCGCCTTGGTGTGCACGCGCACGCGTACATCAGTGCATGCATGCATGCATGCAGGCATGCGTGCGCGGTTTGGTGGATGGCTGTGCGCAAGGGTGCACATCATATGCGATTGGAGGCTGCTGCATGCTGCCGCCAAGCATGCTTAAATGCTATTTGGTACTCATGGCTTCATGCAGCGCGCCTTCCCCACGACGAAGTCATAATGCTGGATAAATCACATCGAGCTTACCTTCAAATACAAGTAGCGTATTCAAGTCAAAGCGCAGCAAATAGCTGGGGCTACACCAAGCTCACCAGTGAAAGTTATTGACTAGGGATGCCTGTATGTCCAATCAGGGAATTACAGAACATTGTTGCCAGAGAATGAGAAAGCACCAGGCAAGGGGGTCGGATGTTTGACAGCCACCAAGACGCAATACCTTCGTCAGGACGCAGATGAGGAGATTGCACTACTTGGGCAATCGGTCACGCTCGGCACGGAGGCACGATGGCAACATGCATTTGTTTTTTCCCAAAAGCATCTCTGATGCTTGGGTTCTGCCTTAGGTTTTCTCTTAAGGTGCCTGGGAGCGATACAAGCTGTGACGACGGAGATAAGAAGGGATTTCCATTTCGTTGTGCTGCAGACCGGGCGTGCGATGCCGGCTGGGGGTGCAGACCGGGCGTACGAGGCTGGCTGGGGGGACGGCGGTGTGCGGCTGGCTGGGGGGGACGGCGGTGTGGTGCAGACTGGGTGCGCGAGGCTGGCTGGAAACTGCCCGCGAGCGAGACTGGCTGGCTCATGGGACGCAGACTGGGCGTGGCTGGAAACCGCCCGCAAGCGAGACTGGCTGGCTGGGGGGACGGCGGTGTGGCGCAGACTGGGCGCGCGAGGCTGGCTGGAAACCGCCCGCGAGCGAGACTGGCGCGGTGGACGCTCGTGACATGCGGAAACCGCGCGCGAAAGACTGGCGCGGTGGACGCTCGTGACATGCGGAAACCGCCCGCGAGCGAGACTGGCGCGGTGGACGCTCGTGACATGGGGAAACCGCCCGCGAGCGAGACTGGCGCGGTGGACGCTCGTGACATGCGAAAACCGCCCGGGAGCGAGACTGGCGCGGTGGACGCTCGTGACATGCGGAAACCGCCCGCGAGTGAGACTGGCGCGGTGGACGCTCGTGACATGCGGAAACCGCCCGCAAGTGACACTGGAACAGTGGACGCTTGTGACATGCGGAAACCGTTCGCGAGCGAGACTCGCGCGGTGGACGCTCGTGACATGCGGAAACCGCCCGCGAGCGAGACTGGCGCGGGGGACGCTCGTGGCATGCGGAAACCGCCCGCGAGCGAGACGACGCTCGTGACACGCGGAAACCGCCCGCGAGCGAGACTGGCGCGGTGGACGCTCGTGACATGCGGAAACCGCCCGCGAGCGAGACTCGCGCGGTGGACGCTCGTGACAGGCGGAAACCGCCCGCGAGCGAGACTGGCGCGGTGGACGCTCGTGAACGTGGACGCTCGTGACAGGCGGAAACCGCCCGCGAGCGAGACTGGCGCGGTGGACGCTCGTGACATGGGGAAACCGCCCGCGAGCGAGACTGGCGCGGTGGACGCTCGTGACATGCGGAAACCGCCCGCGAGCAAGACTGGCGCGGTGGACGCTCGTGACACGCAGAGACCGCCCGCGAGCGAGACTGGCGCGGTGGACGCTCGTGACATGCGGAACACGCCCGCGAGCGAGACTGGCGCGGTGGACGCTCGTGACAGGCGGAAACCGCCTGCGAGCGAGACCCAGAGCCTCCAAAAGTGCTTATTTAACTTTAGGGATTGTTTATGACAAAAAAATTAGGCAATCATTGTCTAATTAAGCATTGTAGAAACAGTGCTTAATTAAGCATTGTTGCTTCTGAGTTGTGCAACTTTCAATATATATGGAATGCGTTTTTTCATAATTTCATTTTACACCGTTTTGTGTTTTGTCCATTGCTAGCAAGAACCTCTGAAGCTCGCTGCCCGGCGCTATATACTTCACATGTCCAGTCTAGGCACCTTGTTGGCAGCAAGAAATCTCAGCAATGTCGCTTTGGAAACTGCTGCCATGGAAAACTTTCCTCCTCTTCGTCTGGCCAGCAATGCCAATGTGTGGCCAAACGACTCATCTCGATATGTCCAAGTGTGCGCAGGATTGGTTCTGGACCTAGCCAGCTCCAGAAGTAAGTGCCCTTTGGGCTTCACTCGAAACAAAATATCTTCCCCAAAGAAACTTTCCAAGGTGCGCATGAGCAACAGAAACTTCTGCGCTGCTCGTAGGAATTTGTCAGCGTCCCAGTTCGCCGCACTCAAGCAAGCGTACATAGCTTGCAAGTGCTTGCAACCCTGCAGCATAGCTGACTCATGAGGTATGCTTGCGTCCATGTATTGAGTGGCCAGCTGCAAACAGCACGGCACCAAAGCTCTGCTCTCTCCTGCTTTGACTCGAAGCTTTGGAACTTTCTTCTTTCCCTTGACTTCGCGTCTCAACATGGTGGGGAGAAGCTTTGGCAACCTGTCTTGAACCTTGTTGTCTTTGTAGAACTGCTGAATATCATGAAACAGCTTGGCGCATCTGACGCGCATGGAAACTCCTGCGATCTTCTGCTGCTGAATGTAAAAAAGCAAGCAGCCATGCCAGTCAGCCGTCACCCCCAAGTCGCAGCAGTGAAGGAAATCCACCTTGCAGCTCTGAGTAGTGAAGCCAGGAACTGAAAAGAGAGCTGAAATCAGTTTTCCAGACTGCTGCTGCCTCAAGAAGAAATCCATCGCCGAAATCAAAGGATACCTGAGCAGACGAAAGCCAGCACAAGAATTCTTAAGGGCAGGCTAGCCTGCTAGGGCTGCGTCATGCCTATACGAATGAACCACAAATTAAGCCCTTATCTAACAATCTCAGACAAGACACTTCTCAAATGTTGCGTTGCTGAAATCTTTCAAGTCAGTCTTGGTGGCGTTGCAAAGCCAGCAGATATGCCCCTTGGCAGACCAGCTTGGAAAATCTAGTACCTCCTTGTACATTGACCAGTCTCCTCTCATCTCTGCCAGAGCTGCGCACACTCCCACTGGTTTGCCTGCCAACTTTTTTCTATAGGCATCACTCTTGTTGAATTCCTGCTGCGTGTGCCTCTGGTGAGGCATTTTGTCTACTAATAAGATCCTGAAGCTCCAAGCCAATGCCTCAAAAATGCACTCATATGTCTTTCCCTTAGCTCGCATTGCCTTCAAAAGCACGCAAAAGCACTCTCAAGCCCTTTTCTCCAAACAAGCACAATGTAATGGTCTCCAGAGTCTGCGATCTGTCAGAATTGAATGGGACTCCATCGATCCATAGCCCCAAGAGCAGCACCTTATCATCCTTGGCCAAGTCGAAATTTGCTAAATGCTGCTCCAGGTCGGGCCGTTCAGCCAAGATTGCCCGTTGGTGCTCCAGCAAGACCCGAGGGTCATTCACCTTCAACAGCGCGTGAACCACTTCATGCGGCATCAGCATGCACAGCTTGGATTTCTACTCTGCGTCCGTAGCCTCATTGAAGGCTGTGACTTGCAGCTCATACGGCGCAGGCCATTTTGTGTTTCGAAAACACTTTCGCAGCAAATTTCTGTAAGCATTCTTGCCTGGCGCCACCTGCAAATCTTGGATGTGCTGCGTTCCAGCCAAGGAAGCGTTGCCTAATACTCTGGCTGACCTTTGTCCAGATAAGTCATTGTTTAAAAAAATGTCAATCATGTCTGCTCGAAACCTCTTCTCCGGAGGAATGTCATTCACTTCCTCGCATGGCAGTGTCCTTTTGTTGTACATCTCTGCCCTACCAAACAAGTGCACACTTGAAAGTTATGGCGCTTTAGAGGCGAGCGCTTAAGAGATTTAGCTTTGTTTTATCTTATTTTGAACTGTGACTGCAGTGATTGTGGGCCAACCTTCAAACTACAGCTTGAGCCAACCGGCCAAGAAAATATAAGAGGCATGCAGACACACACACAACCACCCATGCGCGAAGCATCTCAATGACTCGATCTGCTGCTTTTTCCATCTAGGACAAGCCTGCAAACAAAATCCACAGGCGTGGCTCCTGTACTATATCTTCTCAGGAGAGCAAACTCTTGGTCGTTTTGTAGATCAGCTTCACTGCTTTCTCGTGCATGCTTGCCTTCTCATTCAATTCCTTCAGCTGGGCAAGCAGATCTGGCACCTCCTGCTGCTTGTCGGTTGGAAAGGGAACGGCCAGCTGCGTCCTCACCTCTGACAAAAAGCCAGACAACTGCTTGTCAGCGTTCTCCAACTCTCCTAGCTTTTTGCCCCAGCTGTTATCCTTCAGGCCAGCGATCTCGGCTGTCAGGAGCTTTAAGTCCTCCAACAGCTTGCTGAGGCGAACCCTCGCAGCTTGCAGGCTCTTTGACTCAGACTTGGCATCAGACAAAGATGCAGACATGCCATGCTCAACTGCAGAAGAACTGGCATGCCCGCAGCAGTGCTTGACATACTGCTGCTTGTCCTTGTGCCCTCAGTGTTCTTCTTGCCCTTGGTGTAGACAAAAAGGTACTTGTGCAACTGCTTGAACTTTGGGTGTTCTTGCACCTGCCTCGAGTGGCCAAAGCTCTTCTCAGATTTGGAGAGGATCTCCTCCAAAATCTCATCCTTGTCATTTTCTGACAGGCCGGCTGTGTCAATATGCTCGATGGCGAAGATCCCTTGCCTCAGCTGCGTTGGCGCAATCCCAGAATGCTGCTAGCAAGCCATGAAACTGAGAGAAAAACAAAAGCCACTACTAAGCCAAACAACCTGGTGAAGAAGTTGGTGACCAAGGACTCAGTCTCGTCCTTAATGTTAGATGTCAGGGACTCCAGGCTGTGGACCCAGCTGCAATTCTTCACTCCGAATTCTTGCAGTTTGTCCAGAATCAACTTCTTCTCCTCAATGGTGCCCGCTTCGTACTCCTACCAAGGAGATCAAGCTGTCAGGTAAGTAGGTGGCCAAGAAACCCACTGCAAACTCAAACATGCATGCGGCGGTCCTGCAACACCTTCTGTGCGTCATCCTTCTGGGAGTCACTGGTTTTGTTTGCCTTCACTTGGTATTTTAGCGAAGTGAGAAGCGCGCTCACTGTGCCCTCTGGCGTAGCCCAGCTGGCTTGGTGGGGCCCCAGACCCATCCTGCTCCATGGGCGCCTGGCCATCTTCCTTTTTGGCAGCTTGGTCTGAGGCCGAGGCATCGCCAGCAGTCTCCAAAACAGGCTCCTTGACACGCTTCGGCTTTGCCTTGGGCGTTGTTCTCACTTCCTTTTTGACTTTCTTGCCAGCTGAAGCTTTGGCAGCTGACTTTGCAGCCATAGCTTTGGCAGTCCTCCCCATTTTGGGAGCCATGATCCTTACCTGACCTAAGCTTGAGCCTTCTCAAACTTCGACACCCAGAGAAACACTGCCGCGCGCGTGTCTTTATCTTAAACACTCTGGATTGATATTCAAACTATGCGCCCGAGCCTTTTTGTTTTGGCACATTCCAATGCCAAGCTCAGCCTCTGAAACCGTATATCCTTCTGAGATCTTCTAGTTCTTTTCTACCTGGCCCAAAATTATCTCCAGCATTGGGCAGGCTTTGCTGCAAACTACTCAGGAGACTTGGCGATGGTGCAATGTTCTCAGGCAATCTGTGCCAAGGTGTCCTGCTCTCCCAGCCTGACTGATGAAGGCTTACATGACAGATTGTTCCTGCCAAATTGCGCCAGTAGCTTAGCAGCACGGGATCCCCATCAGGCCATACCATGGCTGACAACTGTGGGGATCTGGCTAAAACAAACCAGAATGGCTGCAAACCATCGCCTCACAAGGGAGTGTCAGACAGCAAACTCAATCCTACCTGATTCAAACTTGGTAGATTCATTTCAAATGTAGCACTACTGTAATCCTTCAAAGTGCAATGTAGTCCAATCTAAAATAAACAACTATATCAAGTCACAACACCATCCATGGATTGCCTTCAGACACATAATATATTATATTACTCCCACACCCTGCCCGAAAAAATAATTTTTAACACGCATGTTTAACAAATGTTTAACTGTTATTTTTTTTGAATTTAAATGGAGTTTCCTTTTAAACTCAATTTTTTTAACAGTTAAAAATGTGTTAAAAATGCTTGTTAAACATTTTCTGTGTGTTGTTGATTTCCTAACCAATGCCAAATGCAGTGATAATTGTGCGATCAATATCAAATCAGTGAAGCTGCAAGACTGAGTTGGGATCTTGTAAGAAACTTGGCAAATCACGCCAAACAGCAATGCACACACTTGACTGCAAGCTGAAAACCATCAATGGGCACACAGCCCCAATGTCTTTTAGTGAAGGTGCAACCAGCCTCCTTCCAAGGAGGGTGCCTCCTTCTCAGGAGGCTTGCCATGGCCATGCACACAGACCAAGTCAAGTCAAACCACAGTCTACCAGCACTGCAAGGCGCTTACAACCAGCAACATACTTGAACAGTGGCTACAAGTCTGATATTCTGAGGCCCTGGCTGCATGGCGAAGTCCACAAGGATTACATCTGAGTTAAAGGAATTCCTAGCACCTTGCAATGGGTATCAAAGATGCAGACATGCCAAATGCATCTTTGATCGCAAGTCAATCTAAGACCATACCAATTAAGCCTCCTGCCAAGGAGGTAGTCCTTCTCAAAAAACAAATCCTCCCACCAAGGAGGCCTTTTGTCTGAGGCAGCAGCTGTCCAAGCACGCTCCTACACCCCAGACATGTTTGGCAAGATGCAACAAACATGGCAACTTGACCAGGCAAACAAGTTTGAGCACATCTGCCATGCATTTTCCCATCCGACACGCTCGAAGATTCCACGGTATCGTGATCTGATCTGGCCACTCAAGCATCTGCCTGGTCAGGACAAGCATCTTGCACCATTATCAAAACCGTAAAAAAATAAAGCTGGCCTTGTTCTCCGACGGATCTGCTGGGCTTCTCGGGCTTCTTGAAAGTATCGCTTTCCTGCAGGGTAGATTCACACACAAAAAAGGACACTCCAAAAAAAACATGGCAAATCAATGTGATCTCTCAAGGCAGTCCTTGGCCAGCCGGATGGCCTTTGCCACTGCGCTGGGATGGCCAGGTCCAACCCACCTTCCATTCACCTTCAAAGAATCGATCTGAGCTTCCAACCAAGCTTTTCGTTTCCGTCCCTTGTTTTTTTTACCCTTCGCGGGCTCTTCCTCCCAGCCGTGGTCGCGCGCCCAAGCACCTGTCCCCCAGTAGGATCTTTGCCAGCTTTCAAAGGCGCCCTGCTGAGTTTCAACTGCATGCTGAGCCTCAGTGGCCACCACTTCGGGCTGCTTCTCAGCTGTGGCCACCTCTTCGGGCTGCTTCCCAGCTGCAGCAGCTGCAGCAGCTGCAGCCACCACCACCGGCTGCTCATTCTTTCCCTGCTGGCGCTCCTTTCCACCAGCACGCCATGGGTGCAGAGTTGCTAGCTCTTTGAAGTCCTCTGCGGATTTCCCAAGCATTTTTGCTTTCTCCTGCGCTTGGTCCCTTCCTTTGGCCTCCTGCAAAGCCCACTTCGCATAGTAGGATTTTGTCTCCAAAGGGACATCGGCACTTTTCTCCATCTTGATGCTGGCGCTCAAGAGCTCGGCTGCCTTTTTTTCCACTGCCCACTGGTACCCTGCCCGGGCCGCAGCATCTTCCTCCGCAGGCACCTCTTGCTGCTTCTTCCAAGATGCGGTCTCTTCCTCACTGCTGGCCACCTCTTCGATGACGATTGTTTCGTCTCGTCCTCCTCCTCCTCCTCCTCCTCCTCCTCCATCTGGGCCCACTCCTCGGTGAGGTGCCTCTGGTAAACCGCATCACTGAATCCGCTCTGACGCCAGGACTGCGGAGACCAACATTCTTCACTCACTCCCTTCTTCCACATTGCCAAGGAGGGCTGTTGGTGCATGTAGTACTGGCTGCACAACAAATTTGCGCATAACGATCCTCTGAGATACGACTTCGTTTTGCATGCCTTGCAAAACCTGAGGTCTAGCAAGGCCTCGTTGCCCGGCCCGGATCGGGCCTTTCCACTCTTTGCCATAGCCGCTCTTGCTACTTCCAGCCATGAGTATGCAAGCTGCCTGACTGTGACCATATCATGCAATCATATGCTGACATGCGTGTCATCCATGCCATATCCATAGCCACTTGAGCTCAAACATATCTGCCAACAAGCGCACATGTGTCTTGCAAGCAACATGGCCAAAGCATCTCAAAACAAAGCAATGAACAAAGAGCTCGCGCGCAACCCTGTCTCCTCCAAGGAGACTTTGGGCCGGCAGACGCTGGCATCATCACCTGCAGACTAAGTCAGAGCATGCATGCTTGCGGCAACTGCACTTGAACATTTCCTCCTGCCAAGGAGGATGGCCTTCACAAAGAAACTTCCTGAAGGATCAAGTCCTGGCCACGCGCAAGAAGGTCTGGCAACCTTCGACGCGGCCTGCACAAAAGAGATCAAGCTATACCCTCCTGCCAAGGAGGTACCTACACCATGCACAAGGCACAAGTGACATCAACAACAGCAAAGTCCTTAAAAAATGGCTGCGGTCCAAACGCTCATGCAATGCACAAACACACAAGGTCATGCAACCCAACAACCCCCAAAAAAATCTTGCAAACAATTCGTGCTGCTCAAAACGTCATGCAAATCCAAAATCAAACGGCATGGTCTGCGCGGGCAGGCCTTTTTGTTGCGATCCAGTCTGTTTGTTCAAATGCAATATGTTCACTCCAAATTTGGTACAGCGTCCTTCTCGTCCCTTAGTGTGTCCTTGATTTTTTCAAGGCACTGAACCCAGCAGTCCGTGATGCTGCTGTGCTTCGACCAGCGGTGCTGCCCCTTGCAGATTTCTGGTTTTTTATGTACAAGGCTCTGCCTCTCATGAGAACATCTACACTCACACTAGTGCCCTTAATCACAGCCTTGACGGTGTAGGAGTGCGCAACGCCTCCTGCGGCATGCCAGCTAGAGGGTAGCCATTCCAAGACTCCAACTCCAGAGGCGCGGCTGCTAGCAACTCCTGGTTGCTCTCGCCGGACTCGCTGGATCCCACAGCCGCCTCTGCCTCCTTTCCAGCAGGCTCTGAGGCTCGCTTCGCCTTTTTCTTGGCCTTTCCGAGGGCGGCCTTGCCGCGCTTGGAGAACTTGAAAGCCGGCGTGCTTTTGCGACTCGACAGCCATAGATTCGGGACTTGGCTCTCAAATGGCTCTTCGTCTGGGAAGTAAACCAGGCAAAACCCAGCCGCTCCTTCCTTCAACTCGCCATGAATGCACTTGCCTCCTTCCAAGACTTTGACATAGCAGCCCTGGCTCGGATCAAAGTACGCTTTTGCCAAAGGGATTGCAGGAGCTGCCTGGAGATCCTCTTCCTCCGAGTGTTTCACAACCAAAACATCTGAATCTGAGTCCACCTGGTCTGCCTCTCCCACGTCAGAGGCCTCTGCAGCTGCCTCATCGTCAACTGATGCATTAATGGCAGTGGCTGGAAGACCATACATGCTGAAAACATCGCACGAAGCTGTAGCCTTCCTTTTGAATCGGTATCTTCTGCTTGGCTTGAAGGCTGCGGCGTCACCTGCAGGAAGAGCCTGTGCTGCACCAGGTGTTTCGACGGGCTCGCGTTCTTTCATGGGCTCCATGGCTTTCTGTGGAGTGCCTTGCCCTGTAAGCTGCTTGAGCTTTGACACAAGCCTCCACACACTGGGCGTGAGCTTCTTCCCGGAACTGCTGGACTGCAGCTTGCTCCTCAAATGCTTGAAGCAAGCAGATATGTCCCTTGCCACTGCGCGAGCATCCTTGCCACTGACGTCATAAGATCTGACCAAGCCGTCCCTCAGCACAGACTCTGAAGGCCGAACTGTCTCATCCATGATGTCTGCCAGCAAGCCCTCATACTGTGCTATAACATCCTCCACATCCTTTCTGAAAGCGGCCGGGTCCAGGTCTTTGAAGTGAGATCTGAAGCACTTCACCAAGTCTTTAGCACTAGCCGTGTTTCTGGCTCGAGGAGGCGGCATGTTTGCAGCCATGCAAGGGCTCGGTCCACAACTGCGTCTGCTGCCTTTACGCAGGCACATGCACGCCACTGCACATACTCAAAAAACACGCTTGAAAAAAAGAAACAACAACAAATGTACCCGCGCCAAAAAAAAGCAACACGTCCATTCGTCCACAAGTAAAAAAACCTTTGACGTTCATCAAAACAAAGATCAGCGTTCAAAGAAAATATAGCAAAATTCGAGACATGTCTGTGATATCCATGAACCCTAGAGAATCAAGCTCTCTATTTAAGCATTGTTTTTTACAAAAACAAAAATGCTTAATTAAGCGAACAATGCTTAAATAAAAACTACAATGCTTAATTAAGCACGAAACAATGCTTCCTAACGCATTTTTGCTTCAAAAAACAAAAACAATGTTTAATTAAGGGAAAAACACTTAATTAAGCATTCACTTTAAGCATTATTAGCTTAATTAGATATTGTTAAATTATTTAAATACTTTTGGAGGCTCTCGGGACTGGCGCGGTGGACGCTCGTGACATGCGGAAACCGCCCGCGAGCGAGACTGGCGCGGTGGACGGTCGTGACATGCGGATCCCGCCCGCGCACGAGACTGGCGCGGTGGACGCTTGTGACATGCGGAAACCGCCCGCGAGCGAGACTGGCGCGGTGGACGCTCGTGACATGCGGAAACCGCCCGCGAGCGAGATTGGCGTGGTGGACGCTCGTGACCTGCGGAAACCGCCCGCGAGCGAGACTGGCGCGGTGGACGCTCGTGACATGCGGAAACCGCCCGTGGGCGAGACTGGCACGGTGGACGCTCGTGACATGCGGAAACCGCCCGCGAGCGAGACTGGCGCGGTGGACGCTCGCGACATGCGGAAACCGCCCGTGAGCGAGACTGGCGCGGTGGACGCTCGTGACATGCGGAAACCGCCCACGAGCGAGACTGGCGGCGGACGCTCGTGACGTGCGGAAAACCGCCCGCGAGAGAGACTGGCGCGGTGGACGCTCGTGACATGCGGAAACCGCCCGCCAGCGAGACTGGCGCGGCGGACGCTCGTGACATGCGGAAACCGCCCGCGAGCGAGACTGGCGCGGTGGACGCTCGTGACGTGCGGAAACCGCCCCCGAGCGAGACTGGCGCGGGGGACGCTCGTGACATGCGGAAACCGCCCGCGAGCGGTGGACGCTCGTGACGTGCGGAAATCGCCCGCGAGCGAGACTGGCGCGGTGGACGCTCGTGACAGGCGGAAACCGCCCGTGAGCGAGACTGGCGCGGTGGACGCTCGTGACATGCGGAAACCGCCCGCGAGCGAGACTGGCGCGGTGGACGCTCGTGACATGCGGAAACCGCCCGCGAGCGAGACTGGCGCGGTGGACGCTCGTGACATGCGGAAACCGCCCGCGAGCGAGACTGGCGCGGTGGACGCTCGTGACATGCGGAAACCGCTTGCGAGCGAGACTGGCGCGGTGGACGCTCGTGACATGCGGAAACCGCCCGCGAGCGAGACTGGCGCGTGACATGCGGAAACCGCCCGCGAGCGAGACTGGCGCGGTGGACGCTCGTGACATGCGGAAGCCGCCCGCGAGCGAGACTGGCGCGGTGGACGCTCGTGACATGCGGAAACCGCCCGCGAGCGAGACTGGCGCGGTGGACGCTCGTGACATGCGGAAACCGCCCGCGAGCGAGGTGGACGCTCGTGACAGGCGGAAACCGCCCGCGAGCGAGACTGGCGCGGTGGACGCTCGTGACATTCGGAAACCGCACGCGAGCAACACTAGCGCGGTGGACGCTCGTGACATGCGGAAACCGCCCGCGAGCGAGACTGGCGCGGTGGACGCTCATGACATGCGGCAACCGCCACGTGCGCGGCTCCATGTGAACAGCCCGGCGCTCCAGGTACGCCATAATTGTCCTTTTTGCCGCTTCAGAGTCTGTGGCGTCTTGGGGTTCGCCCTACTTATTTGGAAGCAGCCTGGAAGCACGTTGACATGAATATGCTGAGCACACTCGGCCCAAACAAAAGGGCGCATGAACATCCGAACAGCTGACCCCGGTCTACGCAGATCGTGGTACCACTGTGTCTCAGACTTGTTTCAGACAGGCGTCAGACCCAACAAGTGACCGAGGCTTGTCCACAGCGAGCCCCCCGCAAAAGCGCAGCACCGGCCCTGTCTCCACACACCTGCGGTGAATCCACCCAACTTGCCATCCACACGCATCCAATTCACAACGGGTTGCAAATGGGAAAATAGGTGGAGAAACTAACGAATCCAAGCAAGCTTACGAATCAAGTTTGTGAAGGCCACGTGCACGGCTCCATGTGAACAGCCCGGCGTTCCAGGTGCGCCAAGATTGTCCTTTTTGCCGCACACCTGACCCGAACAAATGGTGCCAATGTGTTTCTAGGACGAACCCTCTCTTCAGAGTCTGTGGCCTCTTGGGGTTCGCCCTACTTATTTGGAAGCAGCCTGGAAGCACGTTGACATGAATATGCTGAGCACACTCGGCCCAAACAAAAGGGCGCATGAACATCCGAACAGCTGACCCCGGTCTACTCAGATCGCGTTGTAACACTGTGTCTCAGACTTGTTTCAGATGGGTGTAGAGCGAGCTTATGCCTTGCTTCCAATTTGGGAGTGGTAGTTTGTGCGGATCCATTTTCGGCTTTCTGCGATTGGTTTTTCATGATGAATCGGATGACTTCGTGCCTTCCATGTAGTGCGGGGCCTGTCATGTTTCACCCGTGCCTTTGCCTTTTTCTCTGTGCTTGGTCAGAGCACAGGCTGCTGGCTGCCAATCCGGCTTGAGTCGCGGTTGCTCCCCTTCTTCATCTGTTTTGGGGTTGATTCCCCAACTGTGAACAACTTAAATCTTGGTTTGCCTTCGGACCCTTGAGCCGGAAAACAACGGGATCCACATGCCATGGGGAGTGAGGCTGGTTTGCTTTTGGGTTCCCGGGCTCCTCTTGTATTGTTTTTTGCGCAATTTGATTGTTTTGCCTGGGCCCCCTAGACATAGCCGGACAGCAGGAACAGCCTGTGTCGCGAGGCTGGCAATGGCTGTCCCTTTGTTGCAAGGCCCGTGTGAAACACATTGCTTTGGCCAGCCATTGCTTCAAGTCAACAAAGCCGCCCAGGGATGTGACTGCCGTGTGTGTGTGTTTTTCCAAGCTAGGCTGGGACACTTGCATGCTTGGACAACTGCCAGGCCTCGAATATTGTGAGCACTGACGTGGACCAGCCGCAAGGGAGCGAGGCAGGTGCTTGCTTCAGAGGATTTGTCGGGGCGCATGGCGGCTATTTGTGGGTAGGTCATCAGTGGGATTTGTTTGGACCCCCTTAAGCTACTCCAACGGATACGCACATTCTGGCCTGGACCTTGCTGCATTGCTTTTCGACTAAAAGCTACTGCCTTTGCCCAAAGTGAGCTATCCCTTGGCAAGGCGGGGGTACACGCCGTCGTCTGAGCCTTCCGAGCTGATGCAGGATGCCATGAAAGGGTTTTGATATTGAGTCAGATACCAGAGGCGATGCTGGTTACAAGCATTGGCCAAAGTTGTAGAAAGATATATGCCTCCTCCCTCGTAGGGAACCAAAGTGGTTCAAACATGTTTGAAGCAGTACGCCCAAGCCTGGTGAACGGGGCAGCAAGGGATTGACCTTGGCACCTCTTACAATATCTTGTGGGTGTCTTGTTTTTTTTCCCCAAAAAGTGGTCTTGAAGAAAAGTTGGTGCAAGTCATCAAGGAAAGCGGCCGGCCAAAGCTAGAACCCTGAGCTGTTCAGTGCTTGCCTGTGACATACCCGTGTCAAATCCTCCGAACTCCTTCACTTTCGGAGCCAACGGATTTGCCCAAGCCGATCTCTCCGGTTCCTCGTAGCCTTTGAACCTGGCAATTTCGCACCTTTCTCAAAGCGGCCAAGCCGTCGACATATCCATATATCCATCCTTCACTTAGCCAAATGTTTTGGGCGCCTGTTTGCCCCGGCCGCGCGCACGATTTTTGGTTGGTCCAGTCCAACCAGTCCTTTGCACCACGTCTCCGCACTTGCCACCAATGGAGGAAACCCGCCAACAAGTTAATCCTCCACAGGCACTTGCAGAAGAGAAAAGGCCACCCGGTATTGAAACTGATCCTCGCCCTGTCAAACGCGCCACTCCATTTGTCCATGCCATTTCAGCATCACTTTAAAGCATCACAGTCTTCAAGCTGGACTGGCCCAGCCAAAGGGCCTGCAGAAGGGGGCCAGGAGTCTCTTTGCCGACCCCACTCCGCCTCGAGCAGTGCCAAGCCAACTTCGCCTTGGTGGGAATGGGCGTGTCCAGAAATGCGCTTGGCCACGCTCCAGGCCCCCACGATGCCCTGCGCTGGCTGCACTTGCACCCGGCTTCTCTTTGCAAAGTCCTCTGGGTGCTCGCAGCCTACTGTGGCACTTTCACTTCTGCTCGTGTTCTCCCAGTGTTTCTTACCTAGACTTGGAACACCTTGGGTTGCCATTGTTCAAACTGACCTGTCTCCTTGGCTAGGAGCAGGGAGCACATGCCGTTGTCTGAGCCCTTGAGCTAGGGCTGCGGGATGTCTGACAGGGTTTTGACAGGATGTTTTGCTGGTTTGGATACAGGAGGCGTTGCAGTGTGTTCTGATTTTTGCCAACTTAACAGCCATTGGATTGTATGCCTCGGTTGCGAGTCGAACAGCTAGTGCAAAAAGTGGTCAAGGAAAGCAAGACCAGTTCAGTGCCCTGTGCCATGTCTGGCTTCGGGCTTCAATCTTCCGCATGGATCCAGCCGTGACAGCTGGAAAATGTTTTCGACATTGGGCCCCCAGCTGGGAGGTCGTGTAGTTTGTAGTGTAAATGACCTGGCCGAACATGGGGCTGCTCAAAGGAGATTGCTTGTTTGTCCACCAGTGACCAACGTCCAGAAGCTCAGATGAAACCCATTCCGGCCAAGCAGGTAAGCTGCAAATAGGTTGTGTCAGGCTCAAGCCACAGATCACAGCCCGCAGCTACCTGAGAGGAACGTCCAGCGCTCAAAAGGAGTCACCTGGGCACCCTTTGACCGAGCAGCCATAGTGCGAGCTCTGCCCCTTTCAGCAACGGCCGAGGAAACCTGATAGCAAGCAAGGAGTTGCAAGTTGGCATATTTTGCTGGAGCTGCTGTCGTCGACCATTGCTCAATATGTACGCCTCCACGCGGGAATCCGCTTGAATGGTGGGCAACGAATACGCAAGGCTTTGGCTGGAACAAAAGCTGCTGATTGGGTTTGGATCTTGTCTGGATTTGTTGTCACAGTATGGGTTCCCCTAGCCCTTGTGTGTGTGTGTGTGCGCGTGTGCACGGAGAAGCAGATTTTGGGTAGAGCCAGGCAACAGAGCTGATGAGTCTAAGATAATTGGTTACTTTTCCCACCTGCACTGGTTACAAGGCACATGGCTGGCAGATTGAATGCCTTGTGAGGAAAGCTGCGGCTGTCGATTGGGCCAACGTCAAAAAGAAGCGCAACTTGTTCCAGCGGGTAGCCCAAGCAGCGCCTCCGCCGCAAAAAGTCGGAGCTTATGTGGATTGGTCCACTGGCTCAGCTCCGAGAAGGCTTCGGTGACTGCCATAAGCTTTTGCTTTCAGCCGCACTCAGCTGGGATCGTCGAGGATTCAGCGTGATTGCTTTCCTCCAGCGTGGGCGCATCCGCTGGCAATGGCCAGAATGTGGTTACATACGGGCAACTTGACTATCCTTGACGACCATGAGCAATGCAAGGGTGTACCTCATGCATATAAACCAACCATGTTCTTAAGATCGTGGAGATGATCAGGATGATCAAGTCATAGAACAGGTGATGGAGAGCACGGAAGAACATATGTGTGTCACTCTTTGCAAATATGGGTGGTACCGTTTTGGGATGGTTTTGAAGGGAGACTAGAGGAAAGCCGCCAATTTGCGGGCGGTTCTGTTTGAGACGACTGTTGGTGCCGCTTACGGCTGCTCGACTCAGATTGTGAGCGCGGGCAGAGCTGCGAAGAACTTGATCCGGAAGGCCTTCAACGCGTTTATGTCCAAAATGAGTTCAGCCAGCGAGGAGTGATGCTGTGCGCACTGTTCTGACCGTTCTGCGCGCTTGGCAAAACTCAAGAAACAGCAGGTCCCAGTCGATGTATCCTTCATTGGGTTGCGCAGCTGGTCAAACTTCTGGCATAGTCAGATTTGCAGTCCGTCATCGGCCCGTCATCGGCTGCCAGGAGTGCATTCAGTCGCAGCAGCAGGAGGAACTCCGGTGCAGCCCTGCGCGCTTATCCCATAGAAAATGACTCGTTTCGCTGACAGGCGCGTCAGAATACACAGGAAGTTAGGCGGCAGCAGAGGTCGGCCGATCGTATGCTGAAAATTCCAAGAGAGCGCTTGTGTGCATTGGTTTGAATTTCAGCATTTTCTGCTTCTGATCATCTCGCCCTCCTTCATTTTGCGCACTGCAAGCGCAGGTAAAGCACAAGTCGGCTGGGGAAGGCGTGACTAGAACACTTCACATGCAGGTCAATACCGTTTCATTCCCCCATCATAGAAAAAGGCCGGGCAAGTTCTTGGAAAGCCTTTCAGGGAGCAAGAATTGGTGTTGTCCTGCTGTTGAGGGCATGGACGTGTTGCTGTAGGACATGTTTTTGTGATCCAAGGGATCAAGCACGCGAGCATGCTACACGGCTCGCTTGCCGCCAGGGCAGTGTCCAGCCTGCCAAACGCGTCGAACGTGCAGAGCCGCTAGACGGGGGCTGGGCGGAAGAATCAATGCGGCATCAAATTAGTTGTCCTGAACCTTGCATGGTCCGCGTGGCTATTCGGTCGGCATGCACAACATGTTTGCCCACTGTATCATTTGATTAGCAAGCGCTAGCCTGCATGTTTGGCATTCACGGCCACAAAGCCAGAGTACACCACTGCAATTTGAATAAGCTCAGGTGACATCCCCAACAGCATGACCCCTTAGCTTTCAGCTGTTGGGGAACTACTATGCGTCAATTTTGGGGTTCCGCGCTGAAAAAATCCGCATAGGTTAAATACTGAGGTCTCGTGTCCAGGGGATTTGCCCCGTCGCAACAATAAGAACCAAAAAGTATCCAGCCCCAAACCCACTGAAGTTGGAAACCCAAGCTCCATGCAAGCCGTTAGTTGCCTGCGCGATAGGCAGGGAATGAGAAATGGAATGTCCCTTGTGAGCCATCCAGCTGGTGGTTTCCCTTGAGGGGACCAACGCCTAGGCTCATTTCAATTCTCATTCCCTACCTATCGCAGCAAGGTTGCCCTTTAACCCCCAAAGTCAGCGATTCAGTCAGCGATTCTGTCTGACTGCCTACGAGCTGAGGCGAGGACGCGGTGGCGCGAGGCTTGCAGCAGGCGGACGCGGTGCTAGCGGACTTCGAAGCCAAGGGGTGGCTTGGCTTGACTTTCGAGTTTGAGATTGCTTCATCGGAATTCGTGGCAAATCGGATCCGTGCTCTCAGAGGAGGAAGACCGAAAGCCAGCTGAACACGGAAGTGGCGACCCTGAAGGCGACTGCTCAAGAGACGCTTAGACCGCAAGCAGACCGGGCTATGGCATAAGAATCCCTTTGTGAGGACGTTCGCTCGCTTGAAAATGAGATGCAAGCCCTCCCAATGTCCAATCAATTCCCTAGCGAAATCTTTGCTAGACGTGTCTTGTCCGTTTGGCTCAGCTTTTGGCCTTTTGCGGCCATGAGACCACGCATCAATCCCAAACTTTCTCAAGCAAATCCCTAGCCTCGATCTGCCCTAAAACCATCCCACGACCTCCCCAACTGCAACCCTAGTTTATCTCTCAAACCAACCTGACCCCTCTAGGACTACAGCATGTTGGCCCTTTGTGAAAAATGGCTGTGGCTCAAAAAGCCGGTGCCAAAATGGAACCCTGGTAAGTGGAAACATGGACCAAAACCTGCGGTTTGCCCCTCCTGCTTACTTTTGAGCCACACCCAAAGCAATAATCATGACTTCTGCAGAGGAGGAAGTGTTCGACCCCGCCATCTTGAAAATTTGTCAGCCGCTGGGGAGCTGGGGCAGCGTCAGGTTGGAACACGGAGCCGCCCAGAGCCCCAGAGCGCGCCGGAGTCGACCCCAAAGAAGCTGCGAAGGTGGATTTGGTTTTATTCTCTTTGGCCTCTTTGCGCTGGGCTTGCCTGTTCCAGTTGCTCAGGCCTTGATGCCGAGCTGAAAACTTGGCACTTGTGTCTATTGCCACCCAGCGAAAATTCAACCATTGCCAGATGGCTCTACAAGTGGCCTTCCTTGATGGGGCACGGAATCGCGCGGCTGAGGCCAGCGGGCAGGGAAGCGGAGAGAATCTGCACAAGCTCGAAGCGCAATCCGAGCCTTGGCATCGGCTTGCAGTGCCGCCCCGTTCCTCTTAAGCGTGTTTGAATGTCACGGCTCCCAACGGCCTTCCGATTTTGCGGTTTGTTGACACGGGGAGTTGCGTGTTGTGAACAAGACGCCTGGATGCTTGTTGGTGTTTCCGCGCGTGCGGGGCCCATGCAGCAGCTTCCCCGTGCTGGCCCAGCGTGCGGGGCAAGGAGGCAAGCGAGAAGCTAGGAGATGCATAGAGCGCGCAGATAGGCTGTGCAGCGCAAGATGCACAACCAGACACCAGGTGCTTGATATGGATTAGGTGTGATGCATAGAGATTCTCGGAGCTGTAAGGGCGCTGGCATGACCGCGCGTGGGGGTCATAGCTGGTTTTCAGAGGAGCTTTGGTGAAGTTTGTTTGCCCACAGCATGAGGTGAAGCTGGAAGGGCAAACCTGCAAAGCCAAGACAGGCGGGAGGGAACAAGGACCAGCTTTGTTCTTGCAGACGACGCGGTGTTTTAATGCGGATGCAAAGAGAGGCTCAGGTTGCTCCACAGACCCTTCTGCGTGGGTAGAAAATGGGTTCCGGAACCGGGGAGCACAAGGCATCTTCTTATTTTTGTGTTTGAAGGCCGCACGTGCTGCTTCGAGGGCATAACTGTATAGGAGGGCATCAGTGTGGGGAGCTGGCAGACTTCCAATTTCGGGCATGTGAAATACATTTGCACGCTGATAGGCAGAGAAGCTGGTAGCCTCAGGACGCTAGTCAAGGACACCAAGAAAGAAGGCCGGGGCAGACGGCCTTCAGACAATGCTCCGCCCAGCCGTCCTAATCTTTTGTTGGCAAGGTACCCATCAACAACCTATCAAACAACTTGAACTGCAATGCGGGAGCATATTTTTTTGCGTTTCGCAACCAGAGAATTGCAAGGGCACCTCGTGGCTAGGAGGTTGGGAGCCTTCCTGGTTGCGCCTGGTGAGTTTGATGTTCCATTGTTGCAAGGGCATTTGAGGGCGAGGCGTGCTAGCTTGCACGCCAGCAAGGCGCTAGGCGGCATCTTACAGAGTAGTGGTTTTCGCAGAGCCTTTGCATGATGTCCAAGATGGGGGTACTTCGCCAAGCACCCCTTGCGCTGACCACATCAACAGGACTGTTCTTAGCGTTGCGTGTTGAGCAGCTCTCTGCACGGTGATCGCCTAAGAAAGAGGCAGAGACGTTCATGTCGGCGCTTCTATACCAGTGTGTAAACAATATTTCTTCCAGTGTGTAATCAATATTTATTCACGCACATTTGATCGAATTTCAACGACTTCGGAAAGCAACCTTACCGGCGAACAAGTGCCCTTTCTTGGGGATCTCCTCTGAACTGCGCAGGTAGCTGCAGCCCTTGCAGGTTGACGCCACTTTGTTTAGAAAGGAGGAAAATGCTCAAGCTGTCCCATGGAAAGAAGAGGGGCGGACTTGCTTTTCCTTGCTCAAACATGATAGTTCACGTGGTGGGCGCCAAGGTTACCATCAATGCAAGCGCCGAATGCCAGTTGGTTCCTTATTCCTTTTGGGCGGCAACTAAACGGAGGCTCCATGGTGCCGCAGCTTGGCATTCGGGGCATCGGGGGCTGGGCCTCCATTTTGGCAGGAGGCCGGGAGAGAGTGCCGGGCGTTGCTCAAAGTGAGCAGACATGGATCCCACAAATTACATGGTTTTTGAATTGAAGAAAGCAAGCAATTTCCAAGGCACTGAAGTTTGACTCCTAGTTGTGGCATGGTGGCCGTCACTT
>CAUJNA010001556.1:47500-68996 GCA_963377175.1 Effrenium voratum
ATTCAGAACATTTTGCATATTATGCGTGTAAAGCGGTGTCTTTTTCACCGGGCATATAGACAGAGGCTTTGCTTGCTCGCCAAAAAACTGGCACACCCTGCAAGGAACCTCCATGGTTGGCCTGACCTTGGGCGGATACGTCGGCGTCGGCTGGAAGGCAGGTTTGTCGAGCCCATAGCACAATGTACCTTGCAAGACAGGCAAAGAGTCAGCTGTGAACGGTGTGATGCGCCTTTTGGGTGGTTCACTTGGTTTAAATGTCAACATTGCAGGGTTTGTTTTTTTGTTTAGGGTAAGAGCCGGGGGGGGTGGGGTGGGAGGGAGGAGGGAGGGAGGGAGGGAGGACGGCAGGGAGAGACAGAGAGAGAGAGCCAGAAAGAGCTAGCGAGAGCCACAGAGAGCTAGATGGAGCTAGAGAGAGGTAGCGGCAGTTAGAGAGTTACAGAGAGATAGTGAGAGATATCGAGAGAGTCAGAGAGAGTAATATATTTGATAATATGAAAAAGAGTTTCGGCCCGAGTCCTCCCAGTGTGGTGAAACTGGGTCAGCAGATCCTCGGGGAGAGAGCAATGGAGAGGAGGCCATGGCTATGCCCGGTCATTCCGGGCCAGACCTACACGGGGGTGGTCGCGGCGGAGCGACAGGAGGATGGGGGCACGACGGTGTGCCGCGTTTTGGGCTCGCTGCAGGCGGTCTCGGTGCGCCCTGCCCTGACCCCAGGTTCCCGCTTCACCTTGTACTTCTTCATGGTTGGAGATGGCCCGGAACTGCTCCTGACGCCAGAGTCGCAGGTGCTTCTCGCCGGCCCGGTCTCCATGGGGAGCTTTCTTCGGGTCAAGGAGAATTGCGCCGGCATTGGGGGCATTGGACACGGCTGCATTGCCAGCGGAGCCACAGTTTGCGCGGCCATGGACGTCAACAAGTTCGCGGTCCGCCACCTGAAAAGTTACTACACCGGGGAGATCTTGGAGGGCAACGTCAATTCGGATTATGATCTCCTTCGTCTGCATCACGCGGGCGGCTCCTCCCCGGCAGTGGAGACTGCGGGCTTCCCATGTCAGCCTTTCAGCCGCCAAGGCGATGGGCTCGCCTTCCTCGACAGTAGGTCCCAAGCCTTTGGGGGCGTTCTGAGATCGGCCTATTTGCACCAGGCAGCTGGAATGATCCTCGAATGTGTGGTTGAGGTGGCTCATCACCTCCCTCTGCAACAAGCTCTACGTGACTTTGGACAGGGCATGGGCTGGCATCTGGTGCAAACCAAGCTGGACCTGTGGCCAATGCGACGCACGCGATGGTGGGCGCTTTTGCTCCCTCAACAGATGCCGCTGCCAGCACTTCGGCCTTGGCCAGTGGACCCTCGCTTCAAGCGGCTGGACTCAGTTCTTTCGAGATGGCCTTCATGGGCACCTTCGGATGTGGAGGCCTTGCGCTTCACGCACCACGAGCTCGCCTACTACATGAACAAAACCTATTGGAGTGATACCCGGGTGGCCAACCCTGATGTGCCATGCCCGATCATCTTGCGCAGCTACGGCCACACCCTTATGGGCTGTCCATGCGGGTGCCGACGCACTGGATTCTGCGAGGCCCGATTGCGTGACCACGGACTTCGCGGGTTCGGTGTACTACCACATCCCGATGATCGACTTCGCCTACTACATGGCTGCCCTGTTGCTCACCTTCCCGATCATCCCTCTGGAGCCTGGTCGGGCTTCGCTTCCCATGCTTGGGCAAGCTGCCGCTCCGATGCAAGCGCTCTGGATCTATGCACATTTGCTGCAGGAGGCTGATCGCTACTTCGGCGAGAGCCACATCCAACACCCTGAGCAGAGCATCCTCGGCTATAAGGACTTCCTACTGCAGCAGTAGCATGACTACTGGCCGTGGTCCTCCACATGCTCCACCAGATTGGTTGGGCTTCAGTCTGATGAGGAACCTTGGCGTCCCATCAAATGCAGCCCCGGCTCATTGGGGCAGCTTGGTGCAGATCTTCGATGGCTATCAACGGGCCCCCAAAGACGCCTTCCTTCAAGATTCGGGGCCGATCGGGCCCTTTGGCTCACTACGATCAATGTCTCTCGGAGCCCGTGCCCCACCAGCTGAATTCGAAGCCATTGGTGAAGCTGCCAATCCTGGACCACCATTGGCGATCACTTTCGGCAATCCATCGGGCATTCGCTCGAAGGAGCTCACATGCTACAACCTGCCATACGGCATCCTGAACTTCGCAGAAACGCATCTGGCGCTGCCGGGGATCAAGGCAGTATGCCGGACCTTTCGTCGGTTTGCGGACAGTGACAACCGACGCCTGTGGTTGGTCCCAGGGGAGCCAGTTCCCTTGAGGGCCCGCAGCCTGAGCGCTGGGGTGTGGTCAGGCGTTTTTCAGTTCAGCGATGTCCCTGCCCATCGAGAACAGATGCACTTTCCCGGAGGCAAAGCTGCTCAATTTCTCAAGGAGGCATTCCGAGACGTTCACCAACGCGATAAGTCCGTTGTCTCTACCATCACGGTCCAGCAGGACGCGATGGTTCTGCATGTCGACCCGGACGAGCCCCTCGTCCTCACGGATGTTGACATGATCCCACAAGGTATTTCGGATTGGATGCTGGAAGACACGCCCGCGCAAGTCACGCGCATCGGGCCCTGCCAGTTCCGTGTGGCCTCAGACCTCCTACTATGTCCCGGACAGGCACTACAACAGCGACAAGTCATTGCTCAACCGGACCAGATCCTCGTCCACTTCCAGAAGTTTTGGGCATCCCGCTGGAACTCTACGGTGCCCCCACGTGCTGCCGAATGGGAGCGCATCTTCAACTTCATCCAGGCCTTCGTGCCGCCGGTGGTTTTCCACGCGCCGGCCAGCACCGTGCACTCCTGGAATCTGACCAACAAGCGCTACAACACCGGGGCGGCCAGAGGACCAGACGGCTTTGATCATCTTGATCTCCTCATGATGCCCGACGCCTTCAAAGAAGAGCTGGTTTCCCTGCTCAACCTGATCGAGCACGGGAAGGAGTGGCCGCAACAACTACTCAAGGGCTTCTGCCTGCCGCTGCCGAAGACTTCAACCGCCACCACCGTCAACCAGCACCGCCCCATCGTGATTTTCCCGGTGGCCTATCGCACATGGAGTTCTCTACGGGCTAGCTCACTCATCCGGAAGCTCGGCAGTATACTCCCTGAGGGCATTCGTGGTTTTCTCCCGGGTCGGGAGGCGGGCGACCTTTGGCATTGGGCGCAAGCCCTCATTGAATGCTCCTTGCAGCAGTCTACACCTCTTGTTGGATGCGTGACCGACATCGTCAAAGCCTTCGAGCACGTGCCCCGCGGCCCCTTCTTCCAGGCGGCTCTACACATTGGGCTTCCTGTTGGGATACTTGACGCGTGGGAGCGTTATCTCAACACCACGGAGCGGTTCTTCAACATCCAGAACCACATTGGCGACATGCTGACATCCAATTCTGGGATGCCGGAGGGCTGCAGCCTTTCGGTCGTCTCAATGACTATCCTTATTGATTGGATCTGGGATGCCTACCAAAGCGTTTTTGCCCCTAAGACCATTCCGCGATCCTATGTCGACAATCTCGAGCTCTTCGGCACGGACGTTGGTTCCATCGTTGGCGGCTGGTGTATCATGCAGGAGTTTTTCTCGTGTTGGGGCATGCAACTTGACGATGCAAAGACCTACTTCTGGGCCACTCATCCTGCGGACCGCCAACAGCTGCGAGCTCTCGGGCATCGTGTCGAACTTCAGCACGCTGATTTGGGAGGGGCACTCTCCTACTGTGCACGTCGTGGCATTGGATCGCAGCGTGACCCACTCTGGCCACGCCTTCGACGATCATGGGCTACCCCAAGACCCAAGGTGACAATCCTCATTCAGTCATTTTGGGCGAAGGCGTTACATGCCATTGGCATCACTCTGATGCCCTGGCAACACATTGGGCAGCTACGCACCAAAGCGGTCCGGGCTCTGGGCTTTGGTCACGCCGGAGCGCATCCGGGCATCAGGCTGGCGCTCCTCACGGGCACGATCGTCGCGGACCCAGGCGCCTATCAGCTCATTCGGGTTTTTCAGGACTTCAAGCGCTTCCTCTGCAAGAACCACCACTTGATGGCCCTCTGGAGTTCCTTTATGGAGCACTTCATCGGGCAGCTGGTCAGTGGGCCTTTCAGCAAGCTCGTTGAGCAATGCGACCTCATCCTGTGGAAGGTTGCGGAGCCACCAATTCTGCTTGACCTTGGATCTTCTCCATGATCCCTGGCCGGCTATCCAGTCGCGGCTACATGATGCGTGGCGTCAACGCCTTGCTCGGGAAGTCTCGCATCGGCAGGATTTTGCAGGCCTGGATGGCATCTCGTGGCCACCCTCATCCCGCGAATCCACCTTGTCCGCGTTGGATGCTGCCAGAGTGAACGCACTGAGGGAGGGTGCCTTCATTGCTGGGGCCAGCCATGGCCGCTTTGATTTAGTCAAGGGCTCTCTCTGCGCCTACTGCCGTATGGAGGACACCATTGAGCATCGGTGTCGCGACTGCCCTGCTCTCGCTGCAGTTCACGCTGAACACCCATGGGCTACCTCACACTGGCCTGCTTTTCCGAGATCTACGACAGAGAGGCTTCTACCGTCCGCCAACCCATTCGAGCGGCAGCTTCGGTGGGCTATGCACCTTCAACATGACGCACCCCTTCAACAACTTCTACCACTACCTGCGGAACGTCATGACCTTTTCACGGATGGCAGTTGTGCACATCCTTCCTCTCCGGCATGTGCTTATGCCTCTTGGGCGGTCGTCTCCGCCACCCACGACCAAGTGCTGGGAGCCGGCCCTCTTGGTGGCCTCCAACAAGACGTTAATCGGACCAAACTACGGGCCATTTTGGCCGCGGCTGACTGGCTTGCTCACTTCGGAGTCGCTGGAACTATCTGGTCTGACAGCGCCTACGCCGCGTGTGGGAGTGCGGCCTTGGCTCTGGACTACAGCTTTGAGACCCCGGACACGAACTCCGACCTTTGGGCTGCTTTACGCCGAGTTTTGGAAGATTTGCCGCAGGGGTTTGTGCGGATCCAGCACGTCCGTGATCGCATCGAGGACCTGGAGGACTGGACCGCCTACTGGAATCAGCGCGCAGACACCGCTGCGAGGGAAGCACATGCCTTGCGACCTCCCGATTTTTGGCGGATTTGGGGGCTTTATCGTGCCCACTATTTGGACAGCTGCGCTGCAATCGACCGTTTTCTTGCGCTTCATTTGGATGTCGCGGCAAAGCTTTACGCTGGCGACCTCCCGGTGATTTTTGACTACGAAGAGCCTGCCGCTCGCCTGGTACGCCCACCCCTCGAAGGAGGCGATTGGTGCACTGGACTACCCCCACGATGGCTCTCATCTTGGAGTTTTTGTGAGGGGGCTGCACGGTACGGGGTCACCTTTGTTGCTGGCCTCGTCGGTTGGTTGCATGAGCAGATGTGTGATCAAGCCGTGAGTGTACAGATCTCATGGTTTGAGCTCGCAGCGTGCCTGAGTTTTGCTTTTCGTGATCACCCGATCCCTTCGCCTGGAAAGGGTGAGTGCTGGAAAGATCCACAACATCTTCCGCCGGCTCGTCACGGGCAACTGACTGTTGCCATGAGAATTCGTTTCATCAGAGGTGCGATCAGGGCTTTGGACGCCATGTTCTGTGCCCATTCGTTTCTGGAATGGACCTTTCTTCGTTTAAGGTCCACCCTCCGCTTTCTGGCATTGCTCTGACATTGAGCTATGCCACCCTGGAGCGTTTGAATTCGACGCTGCGGGAGTTTACCGCCACAAGGCCGGTCCGCACCAGCAACGACCTGGTCCGGCCCTTCTGAACAAGAGACAGACCGCGCTCTGCACTGCTGCTGCCGTGCAAGCGCGGCGGAATCCGTTCGCTGATAATATGAAAAAGAAAACTTTCCAGTGAATTTAGCTCGTGTTGGGTCTGACAAAGACGCAAGAAAAGACAATTCCAAGGGCAATTACTCTGGACTTTCCATGCTCTAAACAAGAAAAAACCGAAAAATCAGAAAACCGAACTCTTTGAGGGACAGGTGGGAACCAACAAATATCTGGAAGAAACAAACGCCAAACAGACTTACTGAAAGAAAGGTAGCTGGCAAAAATGTTTCCACAAGAAGCCGTTGCTTTTCTTCCGGTTTTTCCCGCTTGCCTAGCAAAACACCACATTTTCGGAGTGGCCTCCTTCAGGTCTCAAGCTCAATCTGTTTACTATTTGTTTGTTAACAAAACTGGTTCGTCAAAAGTGGTTGTCATAATTCATTGAGCTCTTCTATTATAGAATTGTGGTCATATCCCAGAGAACCAGAATTCCTATAGAAGCATTGCATCGCATTGCTTTCTTATGATCTTCGTTTCAGTAATGCCTGGCTTGTTTAGAGGACATCGAAATTGTGTTGTACCTTTTTTTTTCAAGGATCTCCAGGAGTGGTATATCCTAGAGTCATTTGTGTTTATCATGATTCTTTTAGATTCAAATCTTCTAATCCTTGCTTTAGTCTCAGAATTTGGAGGTGGCACACGGTGGACATATTATACACTTTGATCAACTCACTCAATGACTCAATCACCTTCAAGCACAGAATTGCCAGTGAACTTAGCCTGTTTTGGGGGTCTGAAAAAAAACGAAAAAGAACAGCGGAAAACCTGACTTTCTGAGGGACAGGTAGCGGCAACCATTCTCCCATGGGAGTCTGGTTTTCGCCGTTTTTGTTTTTTTTTTGCCGGCTTTCCTGCATGTTTGATCAAGCAAACCCACGTTTGCAATCTGTCTGACTTCCTATTTGTTACTCAATAAAACGCTGCAGTCAAAATGGCTTAGGAATATGGGAACTGCTGCAGTGGATCTAGGAGTGCGTGTTGTAACACACATGCTCATTTGCTCTTTCTTTAGGAGCTATATATAATTGCAATTTTCTTTTGAATGGGGCAACACTGTCGGTATTAAGCAATTCCTACATTCATCCTCATGCACACTCTCTCTTTGTCAATGGCACAGGGCCGCCGTGACCTGAACCAATCCCTGGGCGACTACGGACCAGGCAGGGGCTGAGCAGCTGAGCGGCTGATCTTTCTTCAGGGCGTGCTGCCAAGCCGGAAGCCGTTAGTGTGATGCGAACTATGCCTGGCACGGGTTGTTTTCAATTGTTGCAAAGGAGAGATGAGGATTGCTGCTTTTGTGATGAGCAGGCCCATCAGCCCATTTGCTTTCGCTTTCCAGCCTGGCCAGTTCCTTGCCCAGGAACACAATGATATTTTACGAGAGGAGCACCCCGCTGTCGGAGGATACTGTAGAAGAAACTTTGCTTGTTAGAAAACTTCCCACCAGTCAGTGTTTCTGTAACAGATTGGCAGTTTGCAATCTTGATCCTCCCGGAAGAAGGGCCAATGTTCTTTTGCTCGCATGCCTTTTGTCAGGTCACCCTTAATTGGTGATTTGGATTGGTGGTTGAACCCCTGCTTCTTGTGGGTAGATGGAAAACCACTCCCGTACCACCAAACCAATCCAAGCCACCAATCTGACGGAACCTGAAGAAAAGCATAATCTCCATGGATGCCAAAGCTGGATTGACTCTGACTCATCCTTTCATGGACCAAGTTGTACCAGTTTTGTTTGTTGCCAATTGGAGGGAATGTTTATAGGTAGATATAGCATTTGTTCTTTGTTCAGAGGCCTTGTTTTTTGTTTTTGCTGGCGAAGCCATCCTTTCACAGGCCAAGTTGTACCAGTTTTGCTGGCTGCCAATTGGAGCGGAGCCGATTTTTTCCTCGTCCAGTTGCCTTCGGGTTGGGAAGGCCCGAGCCTCTTCACCGCGATTGGCGCGTCCGTGCCCATGCCGATCCCGGTGGTCTCGTGGGGTGTGGGGGTCACCTTCGAGGCCCAGACGACATGCGCACAAAGAAGCCTATGTGGGTATGGGTGAAAATTGAACCCACCAGAGAAACCGCAGGTTTTAGTCATTGCATTTACCAGGTGGCCATTTTGGGGCTACCCTATTTTTGACCCACAGCCATGTGGTGGCAATGGTTGTCATAGGAGCCCGCTTCAACCTGGCAAATGCTCTTAGCTGGTGGACATAAGGTGGGACATGGCCAAGTTGGTTTGCCTTTCCGCGTGCTTGTTGCCCTGAAAGCGCGTGAGTTTGCGACCAGCGCAGTCGAGTGTGATGCAGCTTGGTGTGTGCGCAGGTGCTCGTAGCATCTCATAGTTGACTGAAGTTGAATGCCTTGCTCTCCAAGGAAGGAGCAAGCGCCGATGATGTTTGCCTCACAGTTGTTGAAGTTGTCTATTGGCGTCTATTGGAAAGCGGAGGCGGGCGGAGGGCCTTGATGAGTGACACGCTTGGAGGTGGATGCAGATGAGCGTCTGGGCGGCCCGCCTTATGTTCCCCAGGCCCGGGAGCCAGGCTGGGCACAGCGTCGCGCATGAGAAACTAGGAAGCTTTCTTCTGACTTGCATACGCAAGGTGCTCGCTATGCTGAGCGGATGCGCCAGCGTCCCTTGTGCAAGCTGTGCACAAGCTTGATTTCATGAGTTTCAAGAGGGGCCATACCATGTGGGGATGTCAATGCGTTCTTGTGACTTTTGGCGTAGCGGCTCTAGGCCGGGAGAAGTGCCGCCCCCGTTCCCGAAGGGCGCATCAGCCTCCCAAATCCCATGCCTGAAAAGGCCATTGGTTTCACACAGTTCGGGGCTAGCTCTTGGAAGGAGTGTACATGTACATCGGCTGGAGTGTGTCTCTCGGCCTCTACGGCGGTCCAGTCGGACTGGATGTTGGGTCCATGTCTCTCAGATGCAATCAGAAGAAGTAGTTCAGGCCTGGAGGCCGCACTTGGCCTAAGTGCAGAGGGGTTGCTGCCGAACTTGTTGGTGAAGGTCTGCCTTTTGCCAGAACAAACGAGAAGGGCTTGACAGCTAGCAGTTGGGCGCCCCCATCTCCAGATGTGTGGCGGGTTCTTCGAGGTGGAAGGTGTTCTCCTGCAGAGCTGTTTGACACCGTCATAGTGCTTAGATGTGCTGGATCTGAAGCAAGTGCTCTTTGAACATACCACGTTTTGGTGATCAATCTATTTGACAGAAGTTTGACTGGAGAACCGTTTCGCGCAAGCAAGCACAAGCCCAAGCAGAATCCATGCATCACACAAGTTCTCATTGAGAGTTCATGCTTGTACTGCTTGAATTGTAGGGCTGGGGCGCAAGTTTGTATATCGAATGGGCCCCAAGTTTGAAGCAGGGTGAGTACTGCTTGAGGCTCTGCCTTGCTTGAGGACGTTCTTTTCAACCATGCCTGGCCATTCCGCAGGATAGCATTTTGACATCGGAGTGATTTGGTCCTGTCTGGAACCTCTTTGAGGTATTCGACACCGATCCACATTGACTGCTTCGAGACGACGAGCGATTTGATGAAGGCTATCCCAAAAGTAACTTGCAAAGACTGTCCGAACGCGCCTTGTCTGTGAGACAACCTGGTGGCTCGTGTGCACCACACTGCTTCTTTTGACAGCTGGCCACTTAGATGTTGGCGGCCATTGCATGCAGACGGTGCTACTTGTTGTGTTCTGTTGGCATGTTCAGCGCCACTCGCACACACACACACACAGACACAGACAGAGACAGAGACAGAGACAGACGCAAACGAAGACAGAGACAGACACAGACACAGACACAGACACACAGACACAGACACAGACACAGACACAGACACAGACACAGACACAGACACAGACACACACAAACAAACAAACACACACACACAAACACACACACACACACAAACACACACACACACACAGAGACACACACACACAGACACACACACACACAGACACACACAGACACACACAGACACACACAGACACACACAGACACACACAGACACACACAGACACACACAGACACACACACACACACAGACACACACAGACACACAGACACACACACACACAGACACAGACACACACAGACACAGACACACACACACACAGACACACACACACACACACACACACAGACACACACAGACACACACAGACACACACAGACAGACACACACAGACACACACAGACACACACAGACACACACAGACACACACACAGACACACACAGACACACACACAGACACACACAGACACACACAGACACACACAGACACACACAGACACACACAGACACACACAGACACACACAGACACACACAGACACACACAGACACACACAGACACACACAGACACACACAGACACACACACACGACACACACAGACACACACAGACACACACAGACACACACAGACACACACAGACACACACAGACACACACAGACACACACAGACACACACAGACACACACAGACACACACAGACACACACAGACACACACAGACACACACAGACACACACAGACACACACAGACACACACAGACACACACAGACACACACAGACACACGCAGACACACGCAGACACACGCAGACACACGCAGACACACAGAGACACACAGAGACACACAGAGACACACAGAGACACACAGAGACACACAGAGACACACAGAGACACACAGAGACACACAGAGACACACAGAGACACACAGAGACACACAGAGACACACAGAGACACACACACAGAGACACACAGAGACACACAGAGACACACAGAGACACACAGAGACACACAGAGACACACAGAGACACACAGAGACACACAGAGACACACAGAGACACACAGAGACACACAGAGACACACAGAGACACACAGAGACACACAGAGACACACACACACAGAGACACACAGAGACACACGACACACAGAGACACACAGAGACACACAGAGACACACAGAGACACACAGAGACACACAGAGACACACAGAGACACACAGAGACACACAGAGACACACAGAGACACACAGAGACACACAGAGACACACAGAGACACAGAGACACACAGAGACACAGAGACAGAGACACACAGAGACACACAGAGACACACAGAGACACACAGAGACACACAGAGACACACAGAGACACACAGAGACACACAGAGACACACAGAGACACACAGAGACACACAGAGACACACAGAGACGAGACACACAGAGACACACAGAGACACACAGACACACAGAGACACACAGAGACACACAGAGACACACAGAGACACACAGAGACACACACACAGACACACACACAGACACACACACAGACACACACACAGACACACACAGACACACACAGACACACAGACACACACAGACACACACAGACACACATACACACACACACACAGACACACATACACAGACACACACAGACACACATACACAGACACACACAGACACACACACACACAGACACAGACACAGACACACACACACAGACACAGACACAGACACAGACACACACACACACAGACACACCCAGCCACCCACCCACACCCACCCACCCACTCACCCACCCACCCACCCACCCACACCCACCCACCCACAGCCACCCACCCAACCACACACACACACACCCACCGACCCACGCACGCACTCGCCACGCGCACCCGCACCCGCACGCGCACCCGCACCCGCACCCGCACCCGCACCCGCACGCGCACGCGCACGCGCACCCGCACACGCACACGCACACGCACACCCACACCCACACCCACATGCCGAGTTGATGCAGCCGTCCGTAGAAATTGTGGTTCAGAGGCACTCATGTAAGCTTCCCGGTGCAGTATGCAGTTGTCCATTGGTGCACTTCGAGCATACTACACTCGTACTCAAAAGTTGCAGTTTTGGAGCTGGAGCTGCCAAAGCGGATGTCCTGTATCAGAGCTAAATAACACAAGCCGCAATCGGGAAAGGAATGTCTCAAATAGACAAGGAAGACGCGAATGCGCGCGCGTAGGCGCCCTTTGCAGTCGCGGAGGCTTTGCGTAGGCGCTCGCGTAGGCGTGTGTGCAGTGTATGGCCCGAGCATCAAAAAACACAGCCCATTTGAAGGAAGCAGTGGCATGAAGGCATTCGCAGAGCGAAATTCCTGAACTTCTGATCTTCCACTTGCCTGTTGCATCTTTTGCTTGATTTTGCCAGCCAGACTTTTGCGCTAGAGACGCGCTAGCTCGGCGCTAGCAGAAGTTGCGCGAAAGTGTTTCGGGTGAGCAGGGACGGTAGGGGCGGCCATCAGAGAGGTAAAACATGCCTTGTTGGCAGCAAGAAGGCAGCTGAAGAAGTACATCTCCTGAATGAGTGCTGGCTCAGAAAAAACGTACAGCAAATACTTTAGAGCTTCCGGCTCAGGCCGCGGACGTTGTCCTCTCCCTTTTCTCCTTCTTCCTCTCTCCCTTGTGTTATTTGTGTGTTCTGTCGTCCTCTCTCCCTCAGCTCCCATCCTCCCCATCCCTCCAAGCCTCTCTCTCCCCAATCTCCCTCTCTCGTATGTATGTATGCATGCATGTATGTCTGTCTGTCTGTCTGTATGTATGTATGTATGTATGTAACGTATGCATGTATGTAATGTATGTATGTATGCATGCATGCAATGTAATGTATGTATGTAATGTATTGTATTGTAATGTAATGTAATGTAATGTAATGTAATGTAATGTATGTAATGTATGTATGTTTGTATGTTTGTATGTATGGAATGGAATGTAATGTAATGTACTGTAATGTAATGTAATGTATGTATGTATGTATGTATGTATGTCGGTATGTGTGTAATGTATGTATGTAATGTAATGTAATGTAATGCAATGCAATGTAATGTAATGTAATGTATGTAGCGTATGTAATGTATGTAATGTATGTAATGTAATGTATGTATGTATGTATGTAATGTATGTATGTATGTACGTATGTATGTATGTATGTATGTAATGTATGTATGTATGTATGTATGTATGTACGTATGTATGTATGTATGTATGTATGCATGTATGTATGTAATGTATGTATGTATGCATGTATGTATCCTTGCATTTCCCCTGTGCTCCCCAGTATTTCCCGCAAAAAAACACGTTTTTTCCAGCATTTTTGCAAAGAGGACGCCTAAAAACACAGAGTTTTTTCGAAATTTTCGGCAAAAGGATGCAGGAAGCCCAAGCCAGCAAAAAAGCTGGCAGGGGGAATCGAGCCTGGGACCCCTGTTTTGGGACACCGTTTAGTGGAACGTCATCAAATTGCCGCGCGGTACGTGGGGGACCCCCCCCCCCTCAAAAAAAAAAACTACGTTTTTGATGTCGGGCAGGGGGGGTAAGCGGGGGGGGGTTATCCTCTATCCTCTAGTAAGTATCCGAGACGCCGAACAATGTCGGCGGACTTCAGCACTTGGGCCTTGGTGGAGTTAGCGACCATTCCTGAAGCTTTTGTGAGAGCATGCAAGAGCTGCAGCCGCGCTAGCGTGATTCCCAGGAAAGGATTTCGTTGATGCTGCTTGATATGTCTTTTGGTGACAAGCAACTTTTCTTTCGCCGTTAGAGGCGGCACGCTTGGAATGCTGACTCATTGCGTGTTTCGGGCACAAACTTTTTGACGAACGCTCACATGTAGATGCGCACCCTCCCTCGAAACCCCCACGCGGAGAGGTAGATAGGTAGGAAGGGAGACAGATGGCATTGATCAGAATAGATCGATAGACAGTTTAGATTGCATTGGGTGAGATAGATGCGTAGGCAGGCATGTAGGTAGATGAACCGTAGATAGATAGATAGATAGGTGGATAGACGCACAGATGCGTGGATGGACAGCCGGATGGACAGATAGACAGATAGACAGATAGATAAGCAACAAACAGATTGCGCAGCAAATGAACGCATGGATGAATATGCAGATGGATAGATAGACCAATCAATAGCTCGACAGGCAGGCAGGCCGATGGGCAGGCACACACACACAAACGGTAGCCTGTGGCAATCAATTTGCATTCGGGTTGGTGGCTTCTATTTGCGGGCCAGCATGTTGCCAGTTGGCGTCCAGAAAGTATTAGCGCAAGTTACCCAAGACTCAGAGTACAAGAAGATGGCATGCGTGCGCACCTTTGTCCGTGCACAACCCGCTGCGTTGACATACTCCTTGCAGACTCATTTCAGTTGAACGGTTGAGTTTTAGATTGGGGAAGGAAGCTGGGTCAAGTCCCCACCCTTAACCGCATTATGAGGGAGCCATGGGCAAGCATGCGCAACACCAAGTCGAAGATGAGAGCTGCGATCACTGGCTTGCGCACGGTGCAGCACCTGGCGACATTCCCAATAATCTCAGCGCCTCGGGCAGATGGGCACAGGTCCTTTGGGTGTTTGCTTCTTTTTGGGCGGGTGTGGGTAGACCAATCAACCTTCGGTCGCACAAGAATCAACTCGCATTGGCATTTCTGACCTGCAATCAAATTGGGTGTTCCTTTGGCAGCCCAAATTGCAGTGGCATATTTTTTTCACATGGGGCAGCTGGATCCGGCACTGTACCAATCCGTTGACTTCCTTATGTTGCTGTTGCTGATGCACATTCAGCCTAGGTCTGAAATGCCCGTTTGATCCTGGCGGTGCTTGAGATTGTTCTGTCACGAGTTTGCATTGCTTCCCTCAACTCTTGGATTTATTCACCAACCTATCAGTGCATGGCTGCAATTTGGCTGTTCGCAGAACCTGCAGTCGCCGTTTCCTGCAGTGAGTCCGTGGTGAAGCAGAAGTCAACATGGGACCCCACAAGCAACGATTGGACGATGTCAAATCTGTTGCTCGATTTGCCATTTGGACGTTGCAGCATGAGCGAAAACCATGAGCAGCCACTTGGCCATTCGAATTTGGCAGGCAACACACGCAGACAGTCAAAGATGGCATGCTGCAAACAATGCGGGAACGGCGAAGCTGATGATGCCAGCCAAGCTGGTCTTGAGTTTGCAAGCTGCAGCGTCCGTAGCGATGCTCCTAAACAACGTGTGATGCTGGGAATCTATTACAGGGCCGACTGGCGCACAAAGTGGCACTAGCTGGCACGATGCAACCTACACCAACCTGATTTCATCACGTTTCCCAAGCATCTTTCCCCAGGATTTGTTTTTCCTGTACTTGGCCTACAAGAACAACAAGGGCGAGATCCGGCAAGGCTTTGAAGGCTCCTTTGCTCAAGGGGGAACGGCTGCTGCAGTTGACAGCTCTTGACAAGTTTTAAGTGTTACAGACATATACTTGCATTGCTTCTTCATACCGCCCGGAGGCCTTAGTTTTCGATTGGGCCGTGTTATGTCAGATGCTTCCCTTCAGACTTGAGGTTGGAAGTGCTTGAGCTGCGAGTATTGTGTTCAAACGGCAAGCTTGCCGAACTGAGTTTTCTGAGTTAAACAAATCGAGTTCACAAATGATGAAGGTTGGTGACTTCAACCAAATGCGAGTACATGGTTTCCATTCATGGCATTTGCTGCAGTTTGCTGCACACGGCGTCACAGCGTGCGTTCCTTGGCCCCCGCCATGTCCGGTAAGGAGGCACCCTGGGTTGCGCATGGCACATGAGGACAAGAGAAGTTCGGCAAGGGGCGTTTAGCTTGGGCATGGTTGTGAACTGACGTTGTGAGTCAGATGGCTAGCAGGGGCCGACTCATGTCACGCATGTGGAGAGAGGGCGGCAGCAACTTGAGGCGCATGCTCGACTTCGCCCAACCAAGTTTTCCAGTACGCCACCACGATCGTGCAGGAGGCTAGCAAACGGAAAGAGTACAACCTGGCAATTCTGTGCGCGCCCTTTGAGTGAGCTCTTCCTAGCCCCCGCCATATTCAGACAGACTGAATCTTGAATTGTAGCCAGCGGCTGTATTGGTATGACGTTCCCAAGGGTTAACAGCTGATCTAAATTCTCAGTCAACCTCAGCCCTTGAAACCTGCCGAATTATCCAACCCACCTGGTCCCATTCGTCATGCTGACTCCTCGCGTCTCCAGGCACTATGGCTCTTTTTCACTTAATAAGCAAAGATGCCCGCAGGGTCACTCTGCGCGCGGGCACTACCCTCATATTCCAATCCACCAAACCTCCGGGCCAGCCGAGAATTACTTGCATGCTGGAGTGGTGACAAACATGTAGAGGGCGGGCCAGGTGTGGCTGCTGGCTGCTGGTTGTGTTGTTCTTGTTTCTCCTGTTGTGGGAGGCGTGTTGATATTAGGCGTCGTGTTGTTTGGTACGTTTCTGCGTTTTTGTTCCTGCTGATGGGGGGGGTTGGGTGGGAATGGTAGCGACAACGCCCGCGAGCACCGCTGCCGCTGCCATAACTGCTCAGCGGGATGGGTACCTCCTCCTGCGCCACTTTTGCTCTTTCTCTTGTGCTTTTGCTGTGTGTAGTTTGTAACGTGATGTATTTATCAACCATGTAAAACCCCAATGCATGAATGTCTCACTTACGCAGTCTCATCATTACGACTGCGTATGGCTCAAGGAAAAAGCGCGCTGAGTACAGGGTTAATTTGTGACCCTTCCCGGTTGTTTAACCTGTTCTATAGGTTATCAGCCGTAAGCGGCTCTTTGTACAGAGTTGTACGCCATGGATGGCGACCCTGGACTACCCCATACCGAGGTGCGTCCCACACCTGTTGAGCCCGCAGGCGATGAAGACGCCTCGCAATATGAACCGACTAGTCGAGCAAACTCCCAGGTGGCCAGGGAGCTCATCAGGAAGGGACAGGCGCTGAGCAGTCAGGGCCCCGAATCACTTCGATCTCGGAGTGACCGTGGGAGGACTGGGCGGTCTGGTGCTCGATCTCCTTCACCTGTTGGATCAGATCGGCATCGGCATGGTGACATCGTCATGCACGACCCCCAGACCGATCTCGCAAGGGGAAACCCTATGCCACAGTCCATGAATCAGTTCAACCAACATGTTGCAAACGTCCACCTCGATCCTTCAATGACGATCAACCAGGACGTGACGAACTATCAGCAGATCAATGCTACCTAGAACAATGCCCAATTCAACCAGTTCGTGAATCAGGACACCGGTCCCATGGTCGCCCAGATGGCGGAGGCAAGGCATGGTGAGATTATTGCCGGACTTCAAAGCCAATCGGAGGCCATGAGACGCGAGATTCAAATGAATGCGGAGCAGCGTGTGAACACCATGAAATCGGAAAGAGAAGCCGAGATGAAGTACCAAAACGCCATGAACACGATCAGCGAGCAGGAGAAGCAGATCAGGGAGCTAAGGGCTATGGTCGAGCAGATGATGCAGAATCAACAGCAACCGCCTGCTCAACCTGCTCCAGCCCCTGCGCCTCCCGTTCAGCAGGCACCAGCTACCCCCTTGGCTATCCCGACCGTTCCTTTGGCTGCATCTCCACCCGGACTTTCGAATGCTTCCTCGCACAGTTGGACGAAGGTCGGGAGCGACCCCTACGGCAAAGACGGATCCGTTCCCGCCGGGGCCGTGGACGATGCTGCTACCGGAGACGGTTGGCCTTGCGATGATGGTGATGGTGGAAATGACAAGGACAAGAAAAAGAAGAAGAAGAAGAAAAAGAAGAAGGACCGTAGCCGACGCCGGCGACGAGATCCATCATCTTCTCCCTCGTCATCTTCGTCATCAACTTCGACTGCATCGGATGAATACTTTCGACGAAAGCTACTGAAGCACTTAGGTAATTCGAGCGATCCGACAGCGGAACGCGTTCGTGTAAAGGAGGGTGACAGAATTCAGATTCCCCGATTCCCGAAGCCCGAACAGTACCGTAATTGGAGGATCAAAGTTAGGGATGCTGTTGTTGCTACTTCCGACCAACCCGAAAAGGCATTTGAGTGGATTGAGGCAACTTGGATCCCAGGTCAAACTGTTGAAGTCCTTCGTGATTCAGGAATGTTTGTCCATCTTGATGCAAAGCTGGCATCGGCGTTGACGAATATCTTGGAGGGCGACCTCGCGCGGCAAGTCGACATTTTCAAAGAACAAGAAGCAAAGGAGAAACGCTATGCGAGGGGGCGCCAAATTCTTTTGATGGTTCACAAGCACTTCAGCACGAACATCAAACATGGTGCAATTTACGACTTTGAGGACTTGCTCTCTGTCCAGCTCATCAACGAGGACCTCAAGAACTTCATGACAAGATGGGACACGGTCATCGCTGGAATGGGCAATGAGCAGAATGAGAAGACCCTTGAAGCGCTGTTCCACCGCCAGATTCGAAAGTTTCGGCCTCTCAGTCATGATCTCAATGAGTATGAGCGGGCTGAGGAAGGGACGGAAAAGCACTCCTATAAATTCTTGATTGACGCATCGAGGAATTATTTGGAGCGCAAGAGGCTTGTTCACATGCGGGATGCTATGTCAAGCAACACAACGGGACGTGGCAGGACTCCATCGAACAACCCTGCAGTTCCTGGAATCCCCAAGGGTGTATGTGTGAAATTTCAAACTGGCCAGTGCACCTATGGTTCAGACTGCCGATTCGAACATGTTAAGGCACCGAAAGGTAAGGGGAAAGGCAAGAAGGGCGGATCTAGATCCCAGACGCCAAGGAAGTATCGTTCGCAGAGTCCCCCTGGTTCGAAGCCCCAGGTGTGCAAGTTCTTTAAAGCGAGCAGATGCGAGAGAGGGAAAGATTGCCCATGGCAGCACCCCGCAACTTCCAAGGCAGCTCCAGCCCCAAAGGCCGAGAAGACCGCTAGTGGAGACACCCCCAAGACATCGCCGAGAGAGAAAAAGAAGAAGAAGAAGGGTAGCAGGCCTTCTTCTCAAGATTCGAAAGATTCGAAGGGTTCTCAGTCCCTCAAGTCTCCGCGATCGTCAAAAGGCAGCAATGCTGCGGTGTGCCTCCTCCAGGCGATGGTGTGCGCCGCGACCCTCGACTCGGTCGCCTCGCATCCTTGCTTGCCTAGTGACTCACGATGTTTTCCAGAGTATGCCATGTATCAAGAAGTGCGTGCAATTCTCTGATTACCCATCTATTTCGAACTATGAGACTGACGGCGAGCTTTGGCCCTACACTGCCTCGTCGAGAAGGTTTGCGCACGAGTTTCCTGTTGATTATGTTCCGAAGTTCGATGAGAGAGCTGTTTCTGACGCAACTCTTATCGGCTCCATGCATGAAGCTATGATGAAGGGTTTGCTCAAAGGCACGAAGACTCCTTGCAAATTTCAATGCGACTCTGATTTCGGCTGTGATTCCTGCATCCCCGCAGGCCTAACGGCCGAGCCAGAGAAGCCCGAGACCTCCCCCAAAAAGGGGAAAGCTGCTGTTGCTCGTATGACAATGGATTCTTCTCACATTCCGTGGATCGCGGATACAGGAGCTTCCCAGGATTTGCTGTCGGGAACCGATGCGGAGGTGGGGTGTATTTACGAATCGTCTCAACCTCTGAAATTTTCCACAGCCAATGGGAATATTATCGGTACCAAGCAGGCCAGGGTCAAGATCCAACAGACCGATAGTGTTGTTCGGCCATATGTTCTTGACAAGGCTCCATCCGTGTTATCCGTGGGTATGAGATGCCTCAGGGACGGATATGATTTCGTTTGGAGAGCCCACAGCAGACCTTATTTCCGACTTCCGGATGGTTCACGTATCAAGCTCGAGGTCAAAGACAATGTTCCATTCATTCCCCCAGCAACTCAAAATGCTGTTCCAGCTTTGTCACAGAGCATTCCAAAGGTTACATCATTACCATCAGCTCCCATTGAAATTGAGGATGAAGTTCTAGTCATTGACGAGGAACCAGAAGCTGTTGAAGAGGTGCTTGTGACCAATGAGGATGATGGGGATGAATTGGGGAACGATGATTTCTTGCTTGAGGACACCATTAGCCAACCGGAAGGTGAGGTCATTGAAGAGTGCCATGACATTCCCTCCGAAGATGCGCCTAAGGTCATCGCTTCCGATTTTGTGTCTAAGCCTATTTTGAAGGACGCCCCTCGCGAACGCGGTGAAGCAGCTTTGCGTGATGAGGCGACCTCACTACAGCACTTGATGTGTCACACTCCCAAGAACCCCTTGTGCGAGACTTGTAACAGGGCGAAGATGTACAAATATCCATCAAAACAAAAGGGAGGTTCCACTCAAGTCGAGGCCAAGAAGTTTGGTGATCACCTTACGGCGGACCATCTTATCACATCAGATGATCGTGAAATCGGCATTGATCAATCTAGAGTTGCACTTGTGGTTCGAGATGTTGCCACTGATTTCCGTTATGTTTACCCAGCAGCACGGAAAACCTCTCATCAGTGTGTGATGGCATTCAAGCACTTTGTCCGCACCGGGGAAACCGTGAACGTGTTTTACAGTGATCGGGCTCCTGAACTTGTGAAAGCCGCGGACCAATTGGAATGGAAGCATGTTCAAAGTACAAACTACATTTCCAAGACGAATGCCATTGCCGAGAGGAACGTCAGGGCGATTATCGAGGGCACGAGGACCAACCTTGAGCAAGCTGGTTTGCATCATTCGTATTGGCCACATGCGGCCAAACACTATTGCATGGCGCATAACATCACGGACCACCCAGATTATCATTCACCATGGAAGGTACGTTTTGGGGAAGATTTTCCCGGACCGAATCGACCCAACAAGCCTTTGAAGTTTGAACCTACTTCCAGGGCTGGAATATTTCTGGGGTATCCCATCCATCCTGACTTTCTTTGGCGTCACGAATTTCTCGTTATTCCTTTGCGAGATTTGATGGAGAAGGACTATGATCAACCTATTGCTCCTTTCAGGGTTAATCAGATCAAATGTCCGGATGGCGAATTCTCTTTTCCAATGGTCGAACGGCACTTATTGCACATGAATGGCGTAATGCCGGGGCTTGAATATGCTCCTGAAACGCCCGATCCAGCGGCATTGGATGCGCCGCTCTTGGAGGAGGATTTGCCGGCAGAGATGCCAGGCCAGGATGACATCGATGATCAGGAACTCGCTGAAAACCTCGGAAAGCTGATCAAAGATTCCCCCGAAAAGGGACCCGCATCGGAAGAAATGGTCAAAGTCATCGATTTGAAGACCAGCAAGGACACCTTTGTTCCCAAAGATGGAGGTGCTCATTACGATGCGGGGGGTGTGAAAGCCCGAAGGTATTCAGGATCGAGCAAACCCGACAGTATTCCACCTTTTCTTTGGAAAACAATGTCAACAAAGCAAAGGAGACTTGCCATTATCAAGGATGAGCGAGAGAAGGCTCGCAAGGCTTTCCCCGATGAGCCCGTCTCCGAGGACCCGGAAGCTTCTTCTTCCAAAGCTAGGCCGGCGACCACTGCAGGATTGGAAGATGAATTTTCAAGTATTCCTCTTATGCCTGTTGCACCTTGCGTTGGGAACCGCTCTAAAGAGGAGACCGTTGAGGACGCGCTGGATGTTGTAGTTTTGCCTGCACTTTCTGCGAATCCCGAAATTGGTCAACATCGTTGCAAAGTTTTTCAAGCTCACCTTCACCCCGTTATTCATGCTATGCTTGCTAGACCGGTGGGGCGGAAGGAGATTGAAAGCAATGCTGATGCTCAAAAGTCTATTG